>JAOYNU010077063.1:0-58341 GCA_026745395.1 Tympanopsis confertula | reverse complement strand
CAAGACTCAATCATATCAGGCCAAGACTCAATCATATCAGGCCAAGACTCAATCATATCAGGCCAAGACTCAATCATATCAGGCCAAGACTCAATCATGTTGGGTTCTCGCCCTCCATCCAGCCAGAGAGCCTCACCCCGACCTGGCGGCCTGGTTGCGCCCCGCACATTAAAAAGGCAAAAGGCAAAGGCCAAGACTTGCACAACATAAAGATGACACCTTTTTATACACGCTCGAGGCCTATCTGGGAGCATGATGCTCGCCAATACAGGCGTACATGCCTGTGCCTGCGTCTACAAAGTGGTCACGCACACGTGCCGTGTCATTCGGCAAGCAAGAGCAAATAGGACTCCATATATCAGACGAAGGAGGGGGGGAGGAGAAACTTGGCTCCGCAAGAAACGAGTTCGAGGCTGTCGAATCAGAGCATACAAGAGCCGATGGTTGCTCAGCTGGCGACTTTGGGCCCTTGTCCCGATTCGTGCCGTTGCACCGTCCGACATGGAGTCATGGTGCCTGATGTGATAACCACCAGCCCGTCCGATCCCGGGCGCCGGCCCCAGGGCAGGGAAAAGACGGATCGGATCTGCCCGCTTTTGGTCTTCTGGTGCTTGCATGTATCAAAGTGCACTATCGGCTTGGCAAGAAAGGGCCAAAAGTACCGTGCAGCTCTCTCCTCTTGTTGTGAAATCACTGCAGGGCCGACACCATCTCTTGTTGCGGAACTACCGAGCACTGCTTCTTGGGTCTGCTTCTTGGGTCTGCTTCTTGGTCTGCTTCTTGGTCTGCTTCTTGGGTCTGCTTCTTGGGTCTGCCTCCTGGACGCTTCCTGGGTGGTTGCGGCTGGGTTTCTTTGAGACCCCTCACCGAGCAAGGGCTGGAATCTGCACACATGTGCAGGATCTGGTCTCTCCCGTCTCTCGTCACAAGAGTGCACATTGCCCAAGGCGGGAATCTTGGCGGCCGGCGCCTTGGTGCTCGTCTCGTCGGGGTTTCCCCTCCCTGCTCCGTGGTCATTGCTTCGTCTTGTCATCTTTGTCCAGCCTTCATGGTGGAAGGGGATGTAGTCTAGTCGTAGTCGTAGTTGTAGTCGTCGTGGGATGCAAGAATAGAGTACATGGTATATCAAGCCCTCCCTCGAAAGCCAGGGTCCAATCTCGTCGTCCTCGGGCCGCAAGTAATCAGATACACAAATACCCAGACACAAGTAGAGCTCAAAGACCCTTCTCTGCACCCATTGCCCCCATCTTTCCACCCGTCTTTCCATCTCATCATGGTCTGGGCACGCAGTGTCGCCCTCCTCGCCCTCGGGGCTGCCCGCGCCGCTCTTGGCCAATCTCTCGTCGAAGCCCTTGTGGCAAACGGGTTTGAAAAATACGCGGAGCTGGTCAAGGACAGCGACATTGTCAACGCCGGTCCCAACCTCATCGTGTACGCCCCCACCGACGGCGCCCTGTCTGGGCCCGACCACGACCACGGAGCCAGCAACGGGACAGGGGCCGCCGCCCTGCACAGGCGCGCCACCGACGAGCAGGTCCAAGAGGCCGAGATCAACCAGCAGACCGTCACCGATACCACCGTCACGTTCCCCCCGCCAGAAGAGACCAAGCGGAGGCTGCTTGCCCGGGCGGGCAACCGCAACGAAAACGAGACGGCCGTCGGGGTGGGCAACACGTTCATGACCTTGCTGGACGACGCGGAGTTTGTGAACCTCGGCCCGGGCGTCAACCAGACCATTATCGAGAAATTCGTCGCCGACTCCGATCTCCCCGTCGTCTTTACCGGGCTTGGCGCCGCCGTCAAGGTTGTCGGCCATGACATTCCCTATGACAATGGCGTCATCCGGCCCATTGGCGGGTAAGGTCGCATGCTCATTCCTGGGGGGCCTGCCTATTGACTGGTTGACTGGCTGACAATGCCCAGCACCTTCACTCTCCCGGCAAATGTCTCGGGCACCCTTCCGTTCCTCGGCGTGGATACCTTCCAGCGGCTGCTCCAAGAGAATCCGAGCCTCAAGGCCGAGATCGAGCGTCGGCCTCGCATCACCGTGCTCGCCCCCGACGACAGCGCCTTTGAGGATGCGGCCATCAAGGACGACGCCCACCTGGCAGACCTGATACGACGCCACGTCATTGTGGATTTCCTCGCCTACTCGACCCTGCTCAGAGACGGCCAAAAGTTCCCCACCCTGGCTGGCACTCTGATTACCGTCTCGGTGCGCGCCGACGGCATTTACCTCGACGACGCGCGCATCCTGACCAGCGATGCCACCACCGTCAACGGCGCCATCCACGTGATCAGCAGGGTAAGCAAGCAAACATAAACCCGCTTCCTCCTTCTGCCTCTCTCTGCCGCGTTACTTGACTGGCTGACGGTGGGTTCCTTGCCAGGTTCTCGCTGGACCGCCTCCACCTCCCGTAATCGTCGGTGCTGCGGGTGCCGTGGAACCGGGCACATGGACGGCCATGGCATGCAGCGTCCTGGCCGTAGCTGCTGTGGCGTACATTGGCCTCGTGTGATTGCTGTTGTGCAGCAACTGGTGTGCAGCAACTGGTAACTGGGCGAGGTGATGGGGTGAATAATCAGCATCAATAATTTATGTACCTATCGATTTTATATCATCGTTATAGCAGATATCTTTGTACCGGTGATACGAGCATGCACTTAACAGAACTTGGCCCACACTGACCACCATCCAAGCGCCGTCCGCTCCGCTCGCCCTTTGCGGACAAAAGAACGGCATCCCTGAGTCAGATGGCCGCCTCCCGGGCCCTGTCGACCCGGCGGCGCGGCCCTCCTCGTCCTCCCGATCACGCCCTGTCGTGCTTCGCTTCACCCCACTCTTTGCCGCCCATGAAAGCCCTGCGCCTCCTCCAGTCGGCAAACCAACAGTTTTGTTCCTGGCAAGCCCTGAGGCCCACCGTTGCCAATTTTTTGCTTTTCTGTACACACGACACGGCCTCTTTGGATGTATGTATCTCTGTTTGAAAAAAGGTCTGCTTCAGCGAGCTAGCAATATCGGCCTCATGGCCAACAGGAAACCCATGATGACGATGACGATGACGACGACGATGATGATGACAAGATATGATGACAAGATATATTAGGTGCCAAGGCTGGTGCCGTCAGCTACAGCCTTGCGTTTATGGAGGTGCCGATCTGGTACGCCTGTAGAGAGGCCTGGCAGACAAATATGGCGACCTATGCGCCATCTGCCGCCGTGCCAAGATCGTTGTCCCAATGTCGCAGCCCAACGCCAAGCTGCTCAAGACACAAGATTCGCCCCATTAAATCATCTAGACGACAAAGGCGACGTAAACGTCAATGAAGCTGCGTCGTATCTTGCGAGATATACCCAGATATATCGACCTTTTTCTCTCTTTTCGTACACAAGTATCCACGCTCCTTCAAAGCTACCATAGCATCGTCTTGGCTCCTACCATTGCCAAAGTCCTCGAGTAGTTTCAACCTGGATTTCTGATGCGCGCTTCATCCCTCTCGACCCTTTCAGACCCGTGATCGGCAACCCTGATATCACGCAAATCCTGCCCCACTTTGGCCCGGCCGGCCGGCCGGTACGCCGGCCCTGGCCGACCCCATCTTGCCCGACCACCGCAGCTTGTCCTTGCCCACTACGCACGCGCTCCCCCCTTGCCTGGAGGTCGCGGGTCGCGGGCCGCGACCAGGAGCCTGCCTCCCTTCTCCTGGCCCCGCCAGGCCGCACCGCACCCGTCTCCGACCTGCAAACCAGGCTGTTCCTCTCTCTCTCCCTCTCCCTCTCTCCCCCCCCCCTCTCTCTCTCTCCCCCCCCCCCCCCCCCCCCCCCCCCCCCCCCCAGAAAACACACGTAGTACAAACAACGACCGAGCAAACAACCCGCCTGATGATCGTCCTTGGCGGTCCGCCCCGGCAATCGCACCAGCCCACACGAGGCCATCCATTGCGCCCTGGTTGCCGCTTCCTCGCTCCCCTGCTCTTGTGGTTGATTGCATGGCCGAAAAACAATATAAGAGCAAGCGCCCTCGGCTTGTCCGAGGTAGCATCAGCACTGTAGCCAAAGCATCCAAGTCGTCGTTTGCCTCATCGCCAGACTCGTCTCCTTCTTGGTGCCATCGGCCCGCAACAGGACCGCCCAAAATCTGCATATCTTGACCAGCGACTAGGCCGTGATAGCACCTTTGGCCTCCTGCGTCTCATCCCATATAATCTCGTATATATATATATAACACATCCCTCAGAGAATCCATCAGACATCCCAGACCCTCCCCCCTCCTCCTATTTCTTACACTGCTTTCCAACCCAATCATGTCTTACTATAGCTCGCCATCCTCGTACGATTCAACCTACGATTCCTACTCGAGGAGCTCCGGCTCCAGTTCCGGCTCCTCTTCCTCTTCCTCCGACCGCACCTACGGAACACGCTCCTCCCGCTCCTCTGACCGCGACAATTATCGCTCCTACGACCGTGACTCTTACCGCTCATGCGAGCAAGAGCCCAATCCTACATATGACCGCGATTCATACAGATCCCACGACCGCGACTCGTCGCGCTCATCCCGCTCCAGCGACTCGAGCTACCAGCCCTCGAGCCGCTCTCGTAACAAGTATGGCGCCCCCGTCCTAAAGTACCCCGACAGCCAGCCGTCCTCGAGCTATGGCTCGTCCCCCAGCCAGGACTCAGGCTCCAGCTATGCTTCAGGCAGGTCCGCCAACGACAACAGCTCCGGCACCCGTGGCGGTCTTTGCTGGTACTGCGAGAACTTCACCTACAACAAGGCCTACGTCTCCAGCATCAGGACCGACAAGTTTGTTTGCACTCACTGCTATGGCAATGATGACTGCTGGCGTCCCGCGCGCACTTCCTCCTGGGAAAGCCGTTGAGGCGTTTGCCATCGTGTCTCTGGGTATCATGTCTCTGGGTATCATGTCTCTGGGTATCATGTGATGTGGGGCGTCATTGGACTTGGGCTTTAAAACGGTTCGGTAGACTTGATACGGCGCGAGCTGTCCTTGGGAAACGGCAGCATAACATGCCCAGCCGAGATGAGGTCTGTACGATTAAATCCAAACTAGATAGATCCGGATAAATAAAAAGTACTTCAGTCGCATCCATTATATGCACTCCCTGTTTGCCGATATGGGTTTGCATGTCTGATCAGAGACATTGCATCTATCTACATTTGCAGACACACACCGACAACTTGGTCTTGATATAGAAGACCACTATCCATCCGCCTTCCTTAGCCTCGCAGTCCCCAATAAGCCCACCACCAGGGTTGGCCCCTGCCGTGGAGTCAAACAAATGTCCATGACAACAGCTATTGAATACAATAAAACCATCCCAGATGCTCAAGCCAATCTGAAAGGGTGTACCAGAGATCCTGCGTGACCCGACATTAAACAAGGGACACTGTGAGCAAAGTCAATACAAGACGTAATGGTTTTTTTTTCTTTTGGTTTCTTTTTTGTTTCTTCGTTTCGTTCCTTCTTCGGTACCCAACCCGTACAACCAATTTCCTTCGCTCAGCGGGCATGGTGGTGATGATGGACATTCATGTGACTCGGAGTCGTCGGGGTGACTATCTCCTGAGGTACTGCGACCCCGGCGAGATTGTTCTTATTGTCCGCAGTCGGGGGACGCGATAGTTCGGGAGACGAATCGAGTTCAACGTTGCATGGGAAGTTGTGTTTGCTGCTTTCGTCATCCGTGTCATCCTGGTTGCCGCGACGCAGCCTCTTGATGTATCTTATGAACCAAATCGGGCGTCCGCCCTTGATAGACCAGTACTCCTTGAGGTCGTATTCACGAGGCTCCAGGCGGCCGTTTGACACAAACACGACAATCGCAATCATTCCGTTGAGCACTGTGTATATGAAGATGCCTCTGGGATCTCGATAAGTAAAGGCCAAACTCAGGTGCATGGATAAAGGCGGCCAACTCACCCAATGAGGCCGTACGCTACACTGTAGCTGAACGGGATAAAGGTCATGACCACAAACGACGGCAGGACGTCACCAATGTATCTCCAGTTGATTTGTGTGATCTGTTTAATCATCATGCAACCAACCTGGGTCTCGGTTAGCCTGCCTGCTTATCCGATCAAGGACAGGAAGTACTGGACGGATACTGACTAGGATCAAGGTGCAGCCGGTGGCCCACGGGGGTATCGATGCAATGATCGGGGCAAAGAACACGGACAAGAGGAAGCAAGTCCCCGTGACGATTGCCGTGAGTCCTGTGCGACCCCCCTCAGCGATACCAGCTCCGCTCTCGATGAAGGCCGTGACTGGTGATGTCCCCAAAAGAGCGCCAATCGACACGCAAGCACCGTCGGTACAATAGGCGATTGTCGAGCGTGGAAAGTCGCCGTCCTTTGGGTCGACAACACCGCAGAAACGAACCATCGAGTACAGGGTCGCGGTCGCGTCGATCAAGTCAACGTAGAGAAACGTGAAGAGCGCCAACGCAAACTGCGAGCCATTACCGCGAATGTTCCAATCGAGCTGTCCAAGGGTGTGCTCGATCGGATGAAAGAAAACAACCTTCTTGAAGAATTCGAACCGTTCGTCGCCGTCCTTGGTGAAGGGGAAGTACGTGATTGTGGTGTTGCGCCTGCGTAGTGGTTAGTACAAGGTCAGTCAGTTGTTTGCCATTATTCATGCAGCGCCATGACCAAAACTCACGGCCAGGATAACACCGAGACAAGAGCGATGCCAATAATAAGTGCATATTTGACTCGGAAAGACATCAAGAAAGCCGTCACTATGCCGCCGGCGAATACGCCGGTCCACATCTTTGCCATCGTCAGCGCATTGTCTGGCTGTACGGTGTGGTGACCACCCATACCTTTGGATTGGACATTCGATCGCCCGGCAGGCACATTTGCGTGGCGGGGTCGATCCGCTCCGGCGGGCAGCCTGCAAGTGCGAGAGGCGTCGCATCGTAGCCTCCGGTTATGGCGCCGATGCCAGTTGCGTACGAGAGACCCAGTTCCGTGAGGAAGAACCCGATGCCAACCCCAGTCGCCGTCTTTATGGTGGCGGGAATGAGCTTGACGAGCCACTGGCGCATACCGGTCAAGGCCAGAAAGACGAATATCAGCCCTTCAACGAAGACGGCCGTTAGGGCGAGGCGGTATGGGATGGCGCCGCTGCCGTTGGGGCCGACGACCTGGAAGGCAAAATAGGCGTTGAGGCCCATTCCAGGACTGGTAACTTTGTTCAGCCTGGGTGAAAACTAGGTTTCGGGGAACCAAGTACCTACGCGAGTGCGACTGGGAGGTTTGTCAAAAAGCCAAACGCAAAGGACGCGACGCCTGCGATTGCAGCGGTAGCAGTGATCAAGTCGCGACGCACAACTGGAAAGGCGTCAGTCAGTCAGTCAGTCAGGCCACACACACACACACACAACAAAAAAAAAAAAAGACGGCGACAATCAACCTACCTTCCTTGCAATCGGCGTAGGCCGGGATGTTGTCGCAATTGGTGCGGTTCGCCTCGTGGCACTCGCATGTTCCTCCGGTCTGAGAAAGAACAATAGCCTGGCATAGAGTCAGCAGGTCAAGTAGTGGATAACGGATAATCGATGGAGATATCAAGTCCCACATTGACTGCGATGATGTAGGCCATGGTGGCAAATGTAGTGCATCCGGCACGAATCTCTCGGAAGAAGGTCGCAGTCGGATTCTCGTTTGGCTATATCATAGGCAGAGTAAGATTTTATCAGCAATCGCCGGTCAAAAGTCGAGAGGAAGAACATCAAGAACAACGCTCGCTCACATGGCCACAGCCAGCCAGCCTGAAAATGCGCCCAAAGGTTGATGCAGACACATTCTCGTCGATTCTGTTCAGTCTCTGGCGGAAGGCACCAAAAACGCTTTTGATCCTTGCCGTCATCTTGGGCTTCGACACTAATCCGTCCGAGACCTCCAGCTGTTCCATCGAGGCCATGGCGGTGGTGTCGCGCAGCATCAGCGTTCCTTTTTTTTGAGATGACAAGAACGAGCGAGCCAAGGCAACAAAGAGAGAGGGGGTGCGACAAGAAAAATTCAAGTCATGGGCTAGACAATACTCCAGGACCAAAGGCCCTGATGGCGGACTTGGGCTTGTGGGAAAGGCAACAGAATGGTTGGTCGTTGGTTGGACCCTGGATGGAAGAAGAGCAACCACAACCAGGCGCGGTTTCTGAATGGGAAATCATCGGTGTTGTTATTGTGTGGCTGCTGGTGCGGAAAGCGCGCAACAAACCGAGGCAGGTGCGAGCCGAGTCACTGGGGGAGTGCAACGGCGGCGGGAGGGAAGGTGGGTGGGAAGGTGGGTGGGTGGTGGGTGGCCCAGTGAAGTGAAGTGAATGCGTCAAATCCAATCCAATCCAGTTGCCATGCCATGCCATGCCATATGCCATATGTCATATGTCATGTCTTGCCTGCAATGACTTCGGGATTCGTTATCCCTGTGCCGCGCGCCGCGATCGAGAGGAGGATAGATTCTAGGCCTGGATCGTTTGTTTGGTCGCCTTGCGAAGGGGGTTGCCATCATTCAACGACTACGGCGCCATTCGGATCGTGATGTGGGGCCACCCCGAAATCCAGCGGGCCGGGCTGCCGCACAAGCACAGTGTCCAGAAGGGACCAACACCAACACCAACACCAACACCTCCAATCTTCAGAAGACGACAGGATGATCAAGAATCAGGACGGTAGACCGCTATTTGATGGCGGCTTTATTGGCCTACTTCTGGGATTGTCCTTATACAAAAGATCAACCACAAGACGGTCAGCAGGGGGGTGCGTGCGGGGTGTTGCCAAGACTGATTCGAATTGATTATCTTGAAGCACAACGGGCGGACGAGGAAGAGGGCAGATGTACGTCTGTCTACTGGTCTGGCACTGTGCTGTTCCCCACCTACTTGCCCGGCACATTTGGGAGGGTGGAGGGTGGAGGGCAAGAATCTGGAATTGCAGCTTATTACCAGCAGACTCGAATGGGATCGCCAACCGTTGACTCGGGCAGCCACACGGGCCTCCCTCGCACAAGAACATCGGCCCAAAGAGATCTGTCTATCTCCCCGCCGGTACGACGTCGCATGCCAGCCAACGATCCTCGCTCTTGACCATGCAAAGCCCGGAAGAGGTGTGGTGAAACGCAAAGAATTTCTCCTTCCTTGATTAACGCCATCTCCGCAAGCACGACATCGCAATGCAGTACTGCGTCCGTCTTATCCTAACGATGGCGCACACAGCGTCCGACCATCAATCAAGCACACCTCATCGTATGATTGGGCTGGACGCGATGATCTCTGCTATGGTTTTGGGGACGCCTTTT
This sequence comes from Tympanopsis confertula, assembly GCA_026745395.1. NCBI lineage: Eukaryota > Fungi > Ascomycota > Sordariomycetes > Coronophorales > Scortechiniaceae > Tympanopsis > Tympanopsis confertula. The sequence continues at coordinate 49,017 of JAOYNU010077063.1, read as the reverse complement.
CAGAATCTGCATCAGAGACAGGCGGCTCGAGGGTCATGCCGCCACCCGGACACGCATTTGTCGCACTGATGAGGACACAGTCGCTGATAGGACAGGGACTGAGGTTGGGGGTCGCCCGTCCTTGCTTGACAACACTCATCAACCCATCCCATCAGAACCAATGCTCCTTGTGAGGTGAGTTTCCCCGTAGATTAAAAAGAAGGGAGGGGGAGAGAAAAAAATGGAACGCCCGTGGCCACTTGTTCACAGGACTCGTAATTTCATTCTGCAGATAGTCAGTCCCTCGGCTTAATAATTACATCCTGAACCTCCTTCGCCTATCACCATGTACTCATCGCCCGACTGCCGAACACAATCACATCTTGGGGTCGAACGATGGATACCAGATGCAGCTGTCACAGGCTTACACTTGCACCTGTCACCACCATACATGTGTTCATGTGCAACATATACCGGCAGATAGCATTATAACATTACTTACACGGCTGGCATCTCCCAAGCAAGGTGCTTCACGGAAACCGCTCTTGGAGGGCGCCCAATTAGGCATCGATATAGCATCCCTATCGTGTTTCCAAATAATGCAAGCATATCTCAAAACCGTGAGATTACTGGAAGCCTCGCTATCAACTCACGGGGACGATTATATGAATGTGCTCTATCTTGCCAAAGCGATACGGATAAAATAACACACATCCATTCAAGTCGGCTTCGCTGATCAAGGATGATACCTCAGGCACGGCAACCCCTGGGAAGAGCGTATGTAGACCCCAAAGGGACCCCAAAGGGACCCCAAAGGCAAAGGATGCACATAGAGGCAGGCGTGAATAAGTCCATGTATCAGAAAAGGTAATCACGACAAGCGAGCTCGCAAGCGGTGTGCTGTAATAAATCCGTCTATCTGGCCCTGTGCTTTTGTCGGAGCTATCTATCTAGCATGGACATACCTGAGTTACCTGCATACCCAGGTGCCTATGTACGACGTAGTCCAGAAAACAAGCGTGCTGAATCTAGTAGCAGGGCTCTGTGGCTCCAATAACGGGACAAGGGACCTGGTGTGATCCGGCGCGGGTGCACTGGATAACTCGGGGGGGCGAGAACAACGCTTATACTGTCTCGGTTGTTGATTGGCTCGAGCCCTTTTGGTACGATGCAATTGTCTCGTGAAGCAGTTGGAGAAGGATTTCGTCTGCGTAAACCGAGATGTTCTCGGGTCTCAGGAAATCAGATGCCTGATTATTTATTATCTACCCATTACATTGATAGATATTCTACCTCCCGAAGGTGATGCAACCTCGCGAATACCAGATAACTAGATTACCAGATATCTGAGCCTCCACTACGCACTACGCCCGGCTCGCATCTGAGGCACCTGAATACTCGGGGACGCTCATCGCCAAAGGTCGAGTGAGTACATTATGCTTATCGCCGTACAGAGAGGTTTGTCGGTCGCACCGCACGTTATCGAGCATCCTACCAATCAATCAGCTATATCTCGGCTCCATCTAATAAACCCGGGGGCCTGTACTCGGTAGAAATTTTCTTTGGAAACGTCAACGATAAGTCATCTTACTCACCTTTGCCTTTCTTTCAACAAGCCCCAGAAATGACAAAACTGCCGCATCTAATCTGACTCTTTCCATCATCGCTTAAACTACAGTTCACAGTCTATTCCAACGAACAACGAGCAACGTATCTGACCACTCCTACTTTAACCTGCAGGTACCTGCCTGTAGATAGTACACAAAGTATTAGGTAAGTCAGTAGCCAAGTACTTTACTTATTAATGAGGTAACTCAATGAAATAAGGCGCCAAAGGGAGGAGGCCTCGACTCCCGTGTTTGCGCACCTGCCCACCGACGAACCTTCTTCCTACGCGGGTGCCTGCCCGAACCTTCTCTTTATCGAGGCACAGTAGGTAGCTACTCTATCTAGTCCTACCAAGTACAGCTCTTCTGATGCCTTGTTATCATTAACCCACCTTCCCAGATAACCTACAGACAACCTTTCTTCTCAGCCCGCCCCGCTGACAATAAGTCGGAAATTTTGTCTCCAACCCCAACATCAACCAGCCTTTTGTATACCATTTCTGTATAGGATCATAGAGTCTTTGGTCGGCTACCTGCATCACCGTCCAACGACACTGCAGCGCGCCTTGTCTGTTTACTGGGTCGACATCGCGACTGTCTTGGCGCAAACTTTTGGCCAGATTGATACACTCTACAGCCCTTTCTCACCCGTCGACAACAGTACCGCCATCTTTTGTGCCATCTCATAACAATCTAGGTCTTTTTTTATATTTTATTTTTTACTCTAGTATCTGCAGGGCCTTCCATTTGGTTGTGACCTCAAATTTTGCAGCCTTGCTCAGGGTATATTTAATATTCAAGGGCATCAGGCAATCTATCGGTAATATTTTCTACCCTCAAGCCTCGCTCGGCCTTGGGACGCTCGATGAGGCACCATGTGGGAGGTCATCTGGACTGATCCCAATCGGGAGTCGGTCGGCGAGCGGCGGGCGCGTAAAGAGATGGAGCGAGAGCAAAAGCAAGGAAGGAGACGCCTCGATCGAGCAGCGAGTTCAGCCAAGAGCACATCGTCGGGTGACCGGTCCTTTGGCTTTTTCGGATCAAAGAGCTCCAAGAGAGTCAGTTCGCAGAGTCCCGACACCCCCGCTGTCGAGCTTCCGGCGCCGTCATTCAACTCTCGGAGTGTCCGAAGTTCCGTGTCCAGTGTCAAACCGACTTCGGCCAATTCGGAGGATTCCGAGAGCACTGTTCGGCCAATTACCGTACCGGCGACAGTGCTGCCAGCCCCGATGCTTTCACCATTATCCTACGAGTCAGGCGGAACCTCTCCCATCTCCGCACGCGGTCAGTAATGGCTGGTGTTCAAACTTCGGACAGCCCCCCCGCCCCCCAACTCGACATATTCCTAACCGTGGTTTCAGACTCTGTTTTCTCCAAGTGGACGGAACCGAATTCAACCCACCGCATTTCATTGACCGATTCAATGTCCAAGTTATCCACCCTACAAACGCTGGGCCCTGCGTCTTTTATCACCCAAAGCACTCAAGTCACGGTCGTCTCCCGCACGCAAGAGACCGGTGTGCCAGGATTGGTGACTGAGGTCAAGATTTCCCCAGACGGCGCGCAGAATGAGCCGCCAACACCACCGCTGTCTCCAAACGACGTGTCTCCGAATGATGTGTGCGTGCTCTCTCTCCCGGTCCACGTTTGGGCCGTCTGATTGACATGATGCAGATCCAAACGCACAGTCACACATGACACTCCAGTGCGCCTGGTTTCGAATGCCAAGAGCCCGATCGTTCCAACCTCGCCGGACTGGATCGCCTCCTTTCAGCCAAACAACCCGGATGCTTGGAAGCCTCCCCACACGTGGGACGGCATCTTGACTCCGCCAGAGCCGTGGTCAATATCGCATTACGATATCGAGGGGACCCGCCAGGCCCCGCCCACTCCAGATGCTGTCCGCCGGCTCGAGGAGATGCAGCAGGATCTGAGAAAGATGGCAAAAACCACGCCCCAGAAAATCATCGACCGTCTGAATGAAATTTGGAGAGTCTGCGCTGATACGACGGGCGATGGTTGGATTCGCAAGCGGCTCGAGACCGAACAGAAACACTGGATGTTCTCGGTGCTGGCACATTTGGATCCGGTAGTGGAGCAGAACTCTTCGAACCCGCCGACGGCAAAAGTCAAGCAGATCAGCGCGCAAAGAGTCCTTGCGCTATACGAATCTCAAGGTACTCTCCCTCAAGGCGCAAACCAAGGGGAAGAAGAGTGTCAACTGACGTCCATCCTCTCTGCACAGCGAGAACTTTGTATCTGGCAGGCATACACTACGGCCAAGACATTTACCACCTCTCGGCCACGCCGCTTCCGTCCAACACAACTCCCAACATTCGTCCCCTCACGGTTTCGACACTCTCTCCGGCATCATACCCAAAGACTCCCCGGGCTTTTGGTACCATCTACTCCCTTGTACTACCGGCCATCTGCCCGTCGCAGGAAATCCCGGAAATGCTGGGAAATATCCACCAATCACTTAGCACGGGTGGATCTTTTCATCTAACTATTATTGACCCGATGCCCGCTCCCGCAACCTTGGGTCCATGCATGCGCGCTTGGTTGGAGAACCATCTGATCCTCAATCTCGAACGTCGATTCCGCTGCGTGAATCCGAGCAAGCTGTTTCCAGCTTGGCTGGGTGATGCATGTCTCCGCGGGGAGGGAAGTACAATCACAACGGCGCGATTCGTCGCGGCACCGCCTCATTTTGGTTCGGACGTGGCCCCGAACCACAACCCGGCCAGGCTGGAGCGAACAGCCAAGAGCGAGCTTCGCACCATCGTCGGCCGCATGCTCTGGGTTGAGGTATGGGGCCAGTATGTCGATGCCACCCATTGGTGGTGGGATAACCCCGCTTGTGTCGAGGAATGCCAACTTATGGGCACGTATTGGGAGTACAGCCACATAGAGGCTGTTAAAGAAGAACGTGTCGTCGTGTAACTCTAAATTGTCTTGTCTGGAAGGAGTCCAGGGCAAGGGCATCACTGCCTGCGGGCTACTATGATATCTTTTTTTTTTTTTTTTTTGGATAGTTGTGAGGCTCATTCCCAGAGGCATCGATAGAACCCGGAGACGGCGCGGCTCAAGATATGAACTTGGCAATTGGCGAGCGACTATACTTGGCCACCTGGGTAGTTACGATTTGAATCACTTTATCTGATAGACTCGCGATGCAGTTGTGATGCTCTGCAATTGGGGTTTTTTGGTATGGATATGGAGAATGTATGCTGTGATCCGTTCCATGAAGACTTCTTTCTCTACATGAATTTATTTGCGCTGATAAGATGAAGTATTACTTGGTAGCACCTATATTAGCTACTGAGGAGGGTCTGGCATATTTTATTATCCCATAGCAAGAAAAAGATACTTTTATCGAAATCAGTAGTCTGCCGAAGTTATATTTCGGGATTTTCGTCAATTGGCGAATATTAGCTGATAAATTTCTGGTGATTCATTAACAATAAAACAAAACGATGAAATGTGAACAGTTCCCCCCCAATAGCTCAGCTGGAAGAGCGTTCGGCTGTAATCGATGTATATTACCGAAAGGTCACCTGTTCGACCCAGGTTTGGGGGAGCAAATTCAATTTTTTTCCCCCTTACCAAATCGGTTTTCTGCCATCAAAAATATCATGGTCGAGCTGTCTGATTTCTAACGTCATGCTGGTCGTGATCAATTGATGTCCGTCACTCTCGGTGCACTTTTACCTGAGATCCTATTCGGCAATTCCCTCAGTGTATTTGGAGGACGTTTTTTTATCAGCGTCGTTCTATGCATGCATCCATCGCTTATCTATTCGAACCACCATAATTCCAAGATCTTTTAGCCACCGGTTTTTAGTAGGTGGGGGCCGTCCCGATCATCACCGAGCTAGCCAGTGTCCCATACAAGGGGGGCTTGCTAGCTGGATAAGTTGGGCTGACGACGCGGCGCACTATCGCATTTTTGGCTTCAACGGCGTGCAGATATGTTACGGGAATTTGAACAGAAAAGGATTCCATCAGCAAAGACTTTCACGAGCAAGAGATAGATAGAGACCCCACCGAAATTTGGAGAAAAAGTTTCCAGCAACGAATACCCTTCTGATGGTGCCTTTACCTCTAAAAGTGATACGAAAGCTAGCCGTAGGGCTACGCCCAGAAACCCTGGCTTGAATCATGGTTCCGAGCTGACGAAAGCCACCAGGTGAAGGCGATCATGATAATATCTGGCTTGGGACAGAACACATTTGCTGATGTTTTCTTGCTCCGCTCCCTCCCTCTTATTGCCACGAGGTGGCGCCGACAGACGCCATCCACATTTGGGCGACTCAACGATCGATTCAGATCCAATGGCAGAGTACATGGAGGATTACCAGCCTGCCTAAAGCATCCTAGCGAGTATTGATCTTGTTGCATCTCACTCCGCATTACATTGCATTGCAGCATTCCGCCAGGGTTGTTGAGATTGCATGGTCCCCACGTCGGTCTCGTCGATCTTGTCGAGTCCACCACGAGATATCTTGACATGCGTGGGATATGTTTGCGGCCATGCAGGGCGGATTTTTGAGTACTGAGATAGAAACCGGAATATCTTTTCGCGGCGAATTTGCGAGATTTATTTCTTGCTGCATGTGCCTCGCTGACGGTTGCGCAGATACCAAGGTAGGTAGGTTAAGGTAGGTAGGCCCAAGGGTCCAGCTCTTTCCTCATTTTCTATCAACATCGTATCACGTAGGCCAGGTACGTAAAGTAGCTCCTACCTAGCCTTCTTGGCCATATAATGGCGCTTCTTTCCTCGTCAAGCTCTCGTTCCCATCGTCGCTCTATCTTCGATCACGATACACCCTCAAGAGTTTGAAAATAAAAAAGTTAAAAATCACCTCGACATCATCAGGCTGCCCAACAAGGCAGGCGACTGATCAGCCGGAGAAGCACGGGCTGGCCGAACAAAAAGACGGTCCGCGAAACAGACGAGTTACTGCCCTTGCCGTCTGCAATACATCGACGCCGCCTCCACGTTGGACCGACCATATGCACGTCTCCAGATGGCCAGCGTGCTTCATATATTCGATTAAGCTTGTATAGTGAGGCCGCCTTGCCGTTGACGTCTGCCTTCTACAAGCCTGCTACAAGAGGTCAACAAGACGGCTAGATACTTGGGCTTCTCGATATTCCCACCCACAACATATCCGACTTGGATGTTTCCTGTCTTTCCGAGAAGACCGCCGGTCCCATATTTACATCATCGCAAAATCCAACGTTTCAAGCCGCTTTAATTATAAAATATATCACCAAGACACCTTTCCCAAGTGCTTGGGTAGCCCCCACGAAACGGCTCGCTGGTTGATTGGGCTTATACGCCTTTTCGCCTTTCCGTCGCCATCCTCTGTGTATTGTATGCCATGATCTATTCTGACCTGCTTTGAACTGGTTTCTTCAATCTTTATTATATCACTTCATTTAGCACCATTATCACAAGGGCCACCTCGCAAACATTGCAATCATGGGTCAGGAGGAGAAGCTCTTGGCCATCAGCGCGATAGAGCGGGTAGGGTCCGCATTTTCATTAATTGGTTCCATCTTTGTCATCACGACCTTTTGCTGCTCGAGTGGCTTTCGAAAACCCATCAACCGGCTCGTGTTCTACGCATCTTTTGGGAACATTATGACCAGCGTAGCGTCACTCATGGCCAAGTCCTACATCGACCAGCCGACATCGCCAGCCTGTCAGTTTCAAGCATTTTTGATACAGATGTAAGCACGGAGACCCACCATACTTTATTTATGAGAAGTTTATTTATATATATATATATAAACATCCCTTGGAAGCATGCCCGTCTGACCAATTCTGCAGGTTTATGCCGGCCGATGCTTTCTGGACCATGGCCATGGCCATCAATGTGTACCTCACCTTTTATCACAAGTTTGATGCCCCGAGACTTCGGAGCATGGAATTGCCCTACCTACTAGTCTGCTACGGTATCCCGCTCATCCCAGCCCTGACCTTCATTTTTATTAAATCTGCCGAGGGCGATCGGATATACGGTGACGCCACGCTATGGTGCTGGATCGCGCCTGCGTGGGACTCGTTGCGTATCGCCATGTTCTATGGTCCTATATGGTATGTTCCAAACGTCGAGTGTCTGCGAGAGGATGCTAACGCACGCCGCAGGTTTATTCTGATTATCACCTTCTCCATTTACATTCGCGCCGGCAGAACCATCTACGATAAGAGAAAACAGTTGCGCAATTTTGACAGCGCCGAGGTCCATGCGGTCGCGATGGAAAACGCCTACGATTCCGTCAAGATGACCGAGGTGTCGGTCACAACCGGGGCCACTGACGAACCAACCGCCATATTAGGCCTAAGCGACAGTGCCCCCGATAGCAGCGAGGCCGCCGACGCGCCAGCCGTGGGAGAATACTCGGTAACCGTATCAACCAACAAGGAACAATCCTCGGGTGGGAAGACGGCTAGCAGCCCGGCAAATACAGTCCCAACTGCAGACAATGGGCTCAGCCCACTCAGCCCGATCCGACGTCGCAACTACGAGGTCAACAATGCTGCTTGGTCATACACAAAGTGCTCCATCCTCTTTTTTACGGCAATCCTCGTCACATGGCTGCCTTCAAGCGCCAACCGGGTGTACTCGTTTGTACACGATGACCAGCAGTCGATTATCTTGGAGCACATGAGTGCTTTCGTGCTCCCTCTTCAGGGATTCTGGAATGCTCTGATCTACACAATGACTTCGTGGAAAGCGGTCAGAATTGTTCTGAAGGATGCCGGAGACGCAATCAGCTGTTGGCGACGGAAGCGCGGACAGGGGCGGGAAGAGCTCGGCCACTCGTCGTCCTCGATTCGCCCGGCCACATCAGGCCGACGGGAGCGCAAGCCGTTTGAATCGGAAAGCACAACCGAGCTTGCCGGGGCCCGCCGGCCCAGTTCCACTGAGCATAGCTCGTCGTCCTAAGTAATCATGTTCGCACTCACGCAGTCGGACGGTGCTTGCGAATAATCGATTCTGTTTCGGGCTGTCTTGGCGATGGCAGGCATCATCATACACCATTTATCTACAATGAGACTCGGTTCTGTTTTAAGGGCTGGAGTGACTATGTGACCATCATGTACACTAGTATGTAGCATTATCCATCCAAAGGGAGGCAGGCAGGCTTACAGATCCACCACGCTCTCGACCAGGCATTATTTTCGACCAGGAGGGACACTCTCCTAACCAGCGATTGAATCGACTCTCGTAACCAGCAAAGTGCTGTCCAATCCGTTTTGACGAAAAGATCAGACGCCAAGCGATGGGACGGGTTGGGAGCGGCGACATGGGCATGCACGCTGAATTGAAGCCAGAACAGAAGGGTTCGCAACTTGGAGTTATGCCATGACACGGGCCAAAAATTGCCCTCACCTCGTCTATCTTGCGGTGGACCGCCAGCCACCTACCGAACCAAACAAAGTGCTTGGGTGCCACGGTGAGCACGGTGAGCCTGAGGAGCCCGGGGTCCGCCCACAGGCGTCTCTGGAAACCCCCAAATCCGATGACACAGACACAAACAAGCTTATACCAACAGAGTGTGATTCGGACTCGGATACGCATTCGGATTGGAAGTTCGGACAGTGATGGGGAAGTTGATGGGAAAGCCCTTTTTTATGTAGTGCTTTGTCAGCGCTTTATCAGTCTTTTTCAGTCTCTCGGCTTTTTCGGAATTATCGGATCATCGGACCTTTTTAGCGTCAACCTCGCGCCTCAGTAAGCACAAGGCAGAAAAAAAGGCAGAAAAAAGAATTATTATTATATTCACAAACCTGACAGTTCACGACGATGATCTCATCGACGCTGACGGGCGTAGTGATCCTGTCCGTCACCATCTAATCTAACCTTATCGCACAGGATCGCCACTTTTCAACCCCCTCGTCGTCGTCGAAACATTTCGACCCACCTTTGTATTTCAATATCCTGTCATATCCTGCGTTGGCCCGATCGCATTTGCACCTGTATTATTACCTGACCTCGCACCCGCCCGGCCGCCCTCGTACTTACGAGCCCGTCGCCGGAGCAAACATCATGTCCGAGCCGAACTCGCCCTCGCTGTCCCACAAACGGCGCTCCACAGATCCTCCAGACGTTGACCCGCCCCGCTCTACCAGGTCGATGCGGCCGGAGGGCTCCTCTGGCGGCCCCGGTTGCGACGGGCTGAGCTCGACCGGCGATGCCGCCAGCACCGCCGACGCCCCCCAGCGCCGCAAGCGCCAGCGCGTTCGCCTGAGCTGCCAAACCTGCCGCTCCCGCAAGCTTTCCTGCGACAGAAACTACCCATGCGACAGGTGCGTCAAGAGCGGGACCGCCGCCACGTGCACCTTCGAGGCGGCTCCGGGCGCCTTGCCCACCAACACTGGTGTCCCCGTGGGGTTCACGCTTCTGGACCCGAGGAGGTCCATGGCTGGTGGCGATGGCGACGCCGCCGCCGCCGCCGCCGCCGCGAGCAACGAGAGGATCATCAAGCTGGAGCAGGACCTCAATGACATCAAGGCCCTGCTGGCGAGACATGTCAGCGCCGAGGGCACCGCCGAGACGTGTCCGACCGATACGCCGCAGAAACCACCCCTGACGGCAAACGTCGTCGACGGCAAGGCTGCTGCTGCCGCTGCCGCTGCTGCTGCTGCTACCGCCGCGCTCTCTGTCCGGCCGCCGATGCTCGTGGATTCCGATGGCCTCGAAGCGTGCCCCCCACCTCGGGAGGAGGCATGCCAGGATGAGCTCAGGTTCTTTCGAGGCAAGGAGTTTCGCACCAGATACTACGGGCCTCACAACGCCGCCATGGCCTTTTCTGAGGTGGGTGTTGTTGATATCGTCGTCGTACTATAGTCGATGGATGCTGATATTCTTCTTCTTTCTCCCCCGGACACAGCTCCTCGGGCTCATCCCCAACATGAAAGAGGCAAAGGACGAATGGCTGAGGCCGATATTCCTCTGCGATCGCAAGGATAGACGCAAAGGTCACATTGACCGGGAGGCAGCCTTTACGCGGCGCGACGCCCACCTCGAAAGCCTCCTGCCTCACCCGGACGAGGTCGACGCATTGGTTTCACTGTATCTGGACCAGTTCGAGCAGACCTACCGCATCATCCACATCCCTTCCTTCCGCCGACAGTATGCCAGGTTCTGGGGACCCGATCTCCAACAAGGCCGGTATGCTGCCTTCACCGCGCTCATCCTGGCAATATGCGGCGTCTCCAGCTGCGTCCTCGGGGACGGCGGCGGCCGCGACAGGCCGAGCAGCGTCCCCACAACGCCGAGCTTTGTCGGCGCCGTCTCCCGGTCCAGACACTCGGCGCAGGAGTGGATCAAGGCGGTCGAGGACTGGGCCAGCGAGCAGAGCCAAAAGCATCGGCGCCTCATACACTACCAGATCGCCTGCCTCCTCTACATTGGCAAGCGCGTAAACACCATAAAGAAGAAGCGGTTCTGGACCGGCGCGGGAGCCCTCCTCCAAGACGCCATCGCCGTCGGCCTGCACCGCGATCCCGGCCACATGACTGGGCGCATCTCCATCTTCAACCAGGAGATGCGCCGCCGCATCTGGGCCACGGTGCAGGAGCTCGATCTCCAGACCTCGTTCGACAACGGACTGCCCACCCTCGTCAGCAGCCTGCATTTCGATTCCGAGCCCCCGCGCAACCTCAACGACGACGAGTTTGACGAGGACACCACCCAACTGCCCCCTTCGCGCACGGTGCGCGAGTACACCTTTGCCTCGTTCCAGCACGTCGCGAGGCAGAGCCTGCCTCTGCGCCTCGAGCTCAGTCGTATCCTCTCCGGCGCTCCGGGCAAGATCAACTACGAGCAGGTGGTCCAGTACACAAACGACGTGTCTCATGCCATTGACAACCTTCCCAGCTGGGATGCGAGCGAGGCCAACACGACGGGTGCGAAGCGGCCTTTGATCGCGTATTCGCTTTTGCACATCCAGCTGAGACAGTACCTCGTGCCCTTGCACCAGCCCTTTATCAAGCCACGTCGAGATCACCCCCAGTACCAATACTCCCAGCTCATCTACCACAACGCAGCCAGGGATATTATACAGCTCCACGACAAGCTCTACCAGATGGGCATCCGCGCCCTCAACTTTTTGCGGGAGGACTCCTTGACGGCAGCCATGTGTCTCAGCTCGGTGACGATGCTGCAGAGTCGCGGTAAATACCAGTTCCTTATATGTATTCTCTTCCCCCCTTGAATAAAGCTGACATGTCATGTCACGTTCCAAGGCTCAACCAACATGATCTCGATCAACTCACAACACACGCTCAACCTGCTTGAAAAGTGCCTCGCCATGAAAGAGGACCGTCTGCTGCGGAGCGGGAACAACGAGCCATGGGGCTACTGCATAATGTGCAACGCCATCGGTCTCCTGGAAGTCCACCTCGGCACCAAGACGAGCTCCGAGGCCAAAGCCTGGGCTATTGACCGCTACGTCGATCTTCACAGGCGCATCTTCCCGGGCAGCAACATCCCCACGCCCTCGACGCTTGCCAAAGAATTGGCAACCCCGCCCCTCCCCTACGACACCAAGTCGAGGTACGACGCTGGACTCGCCTCGGGCGGCGTGGGCATGGGAGGAGGAGGAGGCGGCGGCTGCGGCGCCGCAACGCCCTGGCCCGAGAGAACCAAGCTCCCGGGCACGCCCGTCTCTATCGGTATACCCGGCCTGGGCGGAGTCGTGGACATGAGGATGCCGGACCCTACGCTGGGCATGACCCCGTTCATGACGGTTGCAATGGGCGGACAGACCCCGGTATTTACCGATGCGGGTCTGGCCGCTGCTGACTTTGACTCGTGGGAAAACATTGCTCAGGATTTTTGGGACGACAACGTATTTTTGACATGATATCTGACTTGCCTTGTATGCCATACCCCATGTTTTGTTGGACGACGCAGGCAGGTTTCAGGCTATTCTTGTAGATATAGTTCTCTGACGTGAGAGGAGCGATTGGACAAGAGATCAGCATGTCATTTGACGTATGAAAGTCCTTTTTTTAATATAGTAGATATATAGCACTAAAATACGCGATGTCTTCTGTCTTCTAAGCACAATGACCGCCGTGTACAGCACAATAGGAAAAATCAAACCGCAAAATTAAATTAAATCAATATTAGTGACGACATAAATACTATGAACAGAAAATAGAGAGAAAAAAATTGCAAAAAAATATAGCACCGCCCCGTTTCGATCGGGGGTCCCCTGGGTTATGAGCCCAGTGCTCTTCCTCTGAGCTACGGTGCTTTAGTAATCGTATGACTGCATACTCTTAATAGCAAACCATATGGTGTAGGATAGTGAGGTGCGTGCGTTTATGTACGTACCGCACTTTATCGATAAGAACTTCCAAGATACCAAATCGGAGAACATACAAGCCAGAGCGCAAGAAAATTTTCAACAACACGGTCGGTTGGTGTAGTTGGTTATCACGTCAGTCTAACACACTGAAGGTCGGCGGATCGAGCCCGCCACCGATCACTCTTTTTGTGTGTATTATGACCAACTACATTAATATCAATTTTTTCCTCGTGGAAGAATGAATGACTTGCTGATCTATAGCTTGTATAAGTAGCAACCAAAAAGTCTGCAATCTATCTGCCCTCTCTCTCCCTGTGGTGATCACTGATCTATCTGGGCAGCTGCACCCACGATAATGTCGTGATATACTGCAACTACGCTCCGACCACCGGCTGTGCCTTGCCGACAGGCGGATGGTCAGCGTCAAACTGCTCCCCCGACCCGTCGTATGGCGTCAGAAAGCCGGATTGTTGTTCCCACAATTCTCGCACCGTATCCAGAACTCCCTTCCCGCCCGCGCCCGTCAGGCTCAAGTTCGGTATCGGGTACGGCGTCCGGCGGGCAGCGTCCTCGGCCAGCGCTCCCGGATATGATGCCGAATTGTTCAGCGTCTGCAGGCTGGGCGGGTCGGCGTTGGCCACGCCCCCCGCGTTGCCGGCCAGGTCGAGGGCCAGCTGGAACACATTGGCGCCGACGTCGTAGCGGCCGAGGTTGTGCATCTGCCAGTTGTACTGGAGCGTCGAGAGGATGGAGTAGTGTGTGTACAGGGCGTGGTCCTCGGTGCCTTTTCTGTCCTGCGGGATGGCGCTCCCGAGGAGAATCGAGACGATCTGGTTGGGCTTCTCGTAGGTGTCGGCCTCGTCGTAGGTGAGCAGGATCAGCGTCTTGTCGGCACCAAAGGCGTCTTTTTGGAGCAGCGGCTTGAGGAACGTGTGCGACCAGTCGGCGGCGAAGTCGAGGGTGGTGTTGTGTCCGTCATTCAGCATGTTTGGGGTGATGAAGGCGTATTGCGGGAGCGTCTTGCTCGCAAACGCGGTTTGGAAATCCGACAGGCTCCGCACCCTGAGCAGACGGCTGCCGTTGGTGTTGATGCTGTCAAACGATACAAACGGGCTGTGGAAACGGTAAGTTGTGTGTGTGTGTCCATCACCAGGCCTGAGCTTGGGGGGATACGCACTTGTGCTTCCTGACATAGTACCACTGCTGGTCGCCGATGCCGTTGTCACTCCCCTCGGCCAGGTACCCAGGACTCGGAATGTCCTCGTTGTAGCTCGCCCAGCTCACGCCGGCGTCGTCAAAGAGATCCACCACGGTCGAGACGTTGGCCGGGACGCGCACCAGCTCGTCGTGGTCGAGGCCAAAGTAGTCGCCCGCAATGGACGCCATGTAGTTGGGCTGGCTCGGGTGCGTGTGCGCAAAGTAGCGCGACAGGAGGATGCCGTCTTTCTTGAGGGCCTCGATGTGGTGATTCACGTTGACCGTGGCAAAGTCCTGGTTCTCGAGCCAGATGGTGATGAAGCGGTCAAAGGCACGGCCGGGCGTGAGGGCAGCCGGTGTCGCAGCTGCAGTTGCAGCGCCGAGGAGCGCGAGGAGCGCGAGGAGCGTACTAGGAAGGCCCATTATATACATGGGTGGGTACGAACTTTGTCAGGCGCCAAAAGACAGTAATCAGGCGGCGGCCTCATACTTACTTATCCATCCGCATTAACGAGTTGCTTGGTTCAAGCGATTCTTTATATTGGCATCACGTGATACTTTCCAACCTCAACATCTTCTCAACAAACGTTGATTGCATTATTATCCGGAGGGTATACTCCGGAGCAAGTGTTACGCAGGTGTAGATGTAGATTATCTATCGTCCGCATTCTCATCAACAAACAAGCCCCTACTCCGTCGACCTTAATGTACCTCTGCTGCTGCGTCTGCTACTTTATCTCGTTGTCTCCCAGCACTCAGCCGCTTCATCTATCCGGTACCCATAAATATAGGCCAGTCCCAACACAATAAACGCCAGCGGAAGGCTCGTCGCCCAGAATGCACGCCGAGAGAATGTCGTATCGCGGACATCGGTGGTGTTCATGCCAAAGAAGCTCGACACAAACGACAGAGGCAGGAAGAAGAGCGTGATCACAGGAACACGGATCGCCTGCCCGTATTCCTCCTCCAGCACGTCGATGCTCCGTTTGATCTCATCTTTGAGCCACATGGTTCGCTTGGGCAGATTGTCTGGTTCTGCATCCCTCTTATCGAGCAGCCTCCGTTGGCCTGCGATGTGGGCTTTCTCCACGTTTTCCCGCTCTGATGTTGTCAGACGGGAGGAATCAGGGTGAAGGCCCTGCTCGAGGGCTTGGTGGGACCTCGTGACGATGAGCTTGCGACGACACTGCGCGCTGGCGTGCCCCTCAAATTGTAGGTTCGTTGCGTGGCCGAAATCCATGTCTACGGGCGTCAGCTGATCTCCCAGCAGCGATCCATCAAGTGATATCTTGTGCGACTGCAAGTAGAGAATCATCGTCAGCATGAGCTCTGGTCCTATGGCGTTGGTTGGCAGTCTCACCGATCTGGAAACCGACCGAGCGACCAGGCTCAGGTTTTCATGGTACACCTGCTCAAATCTGGCGTCAATGTCCTCGAGATATGTTGGGTGTCAAAGTCGGCGAAGCGACTTGCCCCAAGAACAGTTGTGGCATTCGTGATAGAACGGTGGGATCTTGTTAGAAATGGTGTAATCAAGGGGTAAAGTCGATCACGTGCCAAAGGAGGAGATCAGCAAACTGGTGTGTAGCCCTCCTGATCATGGGGGCCACGATAAAAGCAAGCTCCCCGGCGTATGCTGACAAGCGGATACTCAGAACATAACTAGATAGTACGGAGGGAGGATGTTTTCAGTCGTTAATCCCTCTCTACCAACGCCAGACCAAACACTACAGATACAAACTCTGTGCTGCGACGATATCTCTCCGTATCTTCTTGAGACTTTCCTCGAACTTTGCCGTGAGATCCTCGCTGCCCATTACCTTGGAAGCCTGGGCCATCTGGCGAAGCAGTTCTTCAAGGCGCCTGAATAACCGAATCAGCGACCCCTCGTATGCCGATGTCATTTTACTGGATGGAGCTGGTTAGTGGTCGGCTTTCACACCAATATCAGAGAGCGATATCTCACCAGATGTCGAGGAATTTGGCCCCGGAAGCCCAGGCATGGACTGTGGCCATCAACTGCGGCTTAAGACTGTTGACATAATCTTCCTCATTGATATCAATCTTGCTCTCCTGGCTGACCTTGGCGATGATCCTTGCCTTTGCCAGAATGGTACGGAAAGGCTTGCTGAGCTCATCTTTCAACGGGTCCGCGTCAAGCTTCTCGTCAAAGATGAAGACACTCAGGACAGCCGCGCAAACTTCGGGCGTCAGCTCGTTGAAAAACATGTCAAACATGAGCTCAGCCAGGAGCAGCTCATGGCCTTCTGTGGACGATATCTCACAAGCCACACGCGCCTTGAGCTTGACGACTTCATTCTCGCCGATGAAATCGAGACGGCGAAGGACACGCTTGCGCGCCTTGAGTTCGTCAAGCTGGGCAACGCTGTGGGCGTGCGCGATGGCCCGCTTCTTCTCCTTGATGCGCTCGCCCAATTTGTTCTTTTGGTGGTACTGTTCCCAGAGATCGGGCAGGAGTTTCGAGTCGTGAAGGGGGTTGGAAAGCAATCGTGACTCGAGGACTTCAATCTTGCGCAAGAGCTTCTTGAAACTTTCGTCACGAATATCCATGACCTCGATGGGATCGAGGATGGGAAGGCCGTCGGGGAATCTCCTCTTAATTTCGGTGACCGACTCGATCAACTGGAGTTTGTCGCGTTCGGACAAAAGGCCCTGTTTGGGCATGAAGGCGCGGACCTGGCTGATGGTTTTGATACAGGTAAGCAGGCAGGGTACAATCTCGTACCGCACGTTGCCCTGGGCGGTAGCTTCGGACTTGATTCCTGGAGGCATCTCGTTCTTTGGCGGGCCAGGCGCAAACTGCGGACTGTCGGCAGCGATGGCAAGAAAGACATCAACCAGCATGGACTCTTGAGGCTTGAAATCTTCACCGGCGAAGGAGCGTTTGCGGAAATAGAGATTTACAATCACACCCCAGCCGTAGTCCTGGCCCTCAAGGGCGTCTTCCGACACCTCTTTCGGGTTGTAGATCTGAACCATCCTCCCTGGCTGAAGGTAATCGGTACAGTAGGCCGGTTGCTGGATGACGGTGCGCATGTCCTGGTGGTATGTATTGAGTTGCAGACGAACCGAGTAATAGTCTTTGATGCTGGCCTCGTCCGCGATGGTCATGTTTTGGCGGGTTTGCTGGAGGCTGGTGAGCTCCTTTTCGAGGAGAGGCACGTTGGCGGTGTTCTGGAACTGGTGGAAGCATCGTTCCAGCATGTACTCCGGGGAGATGGCCTCGATCCGGAGGAGATTGAGGATCATGTTGTAGCCAAGATAGAATGCCGAGTTGAGGCGATCCTGTTGGCCTACAACGATCTGCTTGAACATATCCGGTTCCATCTTGCCATCTACCATCATGATGACAATTCCGCGACTGTCAAGACCACGGCGACCAGCACGGCCAGACATTTGAATGTACTCGGATGGCGTCAGTGGTCGGCTGCTGATTCCATCGAATTTCTTGACCTGGGTAAAGACAACTGTCCGAGCCGGCATGTTCAGTCCGATGGAGAAAGTTTCGGTCGCAAAGAGCACCTTGATGAGGGACTCTTGGAACAGGATCTCGATGGTCTCCTTCAGGATAGGTAGCAGGCCACTGTGGTGTACACCGATGCCTCGCTCCAGCAAGGGCAGGATGTGCAAGATCTGGGGCAGCTCACGGTCCGACTCTGGCAAGCTGTCGATGGCGCTGCTGAACACGCGCCGAACCATTTCCTTCTCCGAGTCGTCGGTGAAGCGCAGGTGCGAGATATTGAGAGCAAGATTCTCGCATTCGCGCTTGCTGAAACTGAACACGATAACGGGATGGTACTCCCGCTT
This sequence comes from Tympanopsis confertula, assembly GCA_026745395.1. Classification (NCBI taxonomy): domain Eukaryota; kingdom Fungi; phylum Ascomycota; class Sordariomycetes; order Coronophorales; family Scortechiniaceae; genus Tympanopsis; species Tympanopsis confertula. The sequence continues at coordinate 31,072 of JAOYNU010077063.1, read as the reverse complement.
CATAATATTGGTGATGACCTTGGTGATGGGGGCGCGCTGATCGTTGCTACTCTTTTGTCCCTTGCCCTTGCCCCGAGCGTTACGCGGCTCGTTTGTGTTCTCCTCAATCGTCTGCATGGCCATGTTGAAGTTTTGCTCCTTGAAGACACCTTTCTCGTCTACAACCAGAAAGATGCCCTTGCCGCCAGACGGGAAGAAGTAGTTTTGCAACGGTGTCGGCCTGAAATCGGTGTAGACGACGTGGCAGGCCTGGTGGTGGATCTTGGCGATCCACTCGGCAAACTGGAAGGCGTTTGGTATCGTGGCCGACAAGAAGACGTAGCGCACCTTGTCGGGAAGCAAGATGATGGTTTCTTCCCAGACAACGCCACGCGTCTTGTCGCGCATATAATGGATCTCGTCGAACACGACCCAGGCTACCTCCCGCATGATCTCTGAGCCGCGGTAGAGCATCGATCGTAGAATCTCGGTCGTCATGACCAAGCAGCTGGCTGTCGGATTGATGGTTACATCGCCCGTCATAAGGCCCACATCGCCAAAGATGCCCTCAAAGTCGCGATATTTTTGGTTGCTTAGTGCCTTGATCGGGCTTGTGTAGATCACTCGCTGATTTCGTTTGAGGCACTGAGCAATCGCGTATTCGGCCTGGTATCTCCGGCTCAGCTTGATTTTCTTGGCTGAAGAGGCGACGAGGACATTGCTCGGCAGCCTTGACGTGCGACTACTTGTCACAGCAGAATGGAAAAGACAAGGGGGGAATGATACGAACCACCACTGTTTTACCAGCCGAAGTATGAGCAGCCACCAACACACTCTCCTCACGTTCGATTGAGGCTATTGCTAAGCTTTGAAAGGGATCGAGCTTGAAGGAGAAAGTGCGGGCCGGCTCGAGGGGCTGCTTGTGCTCCGAGAGAGGTACGTATTGGTAGTCGAGATCTGGCGGGAGAGCGACCTGATGCCTGATGTTGTGAGAGAGGACAAGAGCACCCCCTTCCTCTTTTTGAGGTGCGAATCCGCCCGCTGTCTCTACCTCTCGCGACTCCGCCGTCTCGAAGGCATCCGTCAATACCGGCTCGGCGGCAGAATCCTTCTTCTTCCTCCGCTTATTCTCCGGCTTGTCGTCGGACGAGATATGTTCAGAATCTTCGTGGGCGGGGCTCTGCAACGCATCTACGCGCGCATCGGCACCGTCCATATCAACGTCTGAGGATGGACTGCCATGGCCGCCCTTGATTGCACCATCGGCGGTGCGCTTCCTGCTCCTGGAGCGCGACTTGATCTTTGGTACGACATCATCCGCGGATTCCTCAGCATCGCTCGACGAAAGTGTCTCCTGGTTTCCGTTTAAGACGTCGAAAATATCGTCCATGTTTGGATGGGATGGCTGGTAGCAGCGCGAGCTGCGATGTCAGATGAGGTGTGAGACGTTGAAGGGGGCGTGAGACTAAGACGTTGGGTTCTGTGGTTTTTTCCGACGCGGCGGCAGAAAAGGTAAAAGGCGGTGATAATATTATTATATTTTTGCTGACTAAGCACGTCACATGATTGCAAGGACCCGCATATCGAATTGGATCGTTGGATATTGGATAGATATAACGAAGACGTCACATAACCAAACCACGATAGCCGCCATTGCACCGACATCGCCAAAGTCAGCAGCAGTCTCCCTCGTTATTTGCCCGGGCTAACTCAAGCAGATGTACTCACGCGCCGCTCGCATCCTACCCCACGCCACCCTCATCACCCGCCGCGGCTTCCACGCGACCCGCGCCCAGCTCTCGTCGCCGTACCATTATCCTGACGGCCCGCTCAGCAACATACCCTTCAACCCGCGTAGGAGGGGCTTCTTCTTGAAGTTCTGGACGTTCTGCGCTCTCGGCTTTGGCGCTCCGTTTCTGATTGCTGGTATGTCAGCTTGGTCTGCCGTCTGGATGCACCAGCTAATCCCATCCTTAGTGTACCAGTCCAAAAAGAATTCTTAGATGTTAGTGGTTATGTGATATGTGGAAGTGAAGCATACATATCGGCGTTGTATATACCGTGGTCCTCGAACCAACCTGCCACCAACGTCCCAAGTCTGCGAGCGTCAGACAATCACGCACACGCGATACACATATCTAAAAGACACTGTCTGTGCAAACGATCCATCACTATCTCATCTTGCCGTCAGGCTGGACAGGACCTCTTGCTTCCCGATGAAACCGTGCTGCTCTGCAAACGTAGACATGTGCGCAGTTTACGTCTGCGGGTCTTTGGATTGGACGAATCCCACACGAGTCCCTGTGATTGATGGATTTATCCAATCATAACAATTTATACTTGCTCGTGTGGGAGATGAGATGGTCGAGTGCCTGCTTGCGGGCACCTGGATACTTGGTGTTGTGCTTGTATACTATCCATGACATGCAGCCTCTTTGGTTATTGAAAAGGAGTCTGACGGTGTGGGAAGCACTGCGATCATGTTGCATATCGCGAATAGCGGTTTCCAGGAATGCCATCGCCCTTTCAGGCGATCCATGGCGCAAGTCTGTCGTATGTCCTTTTGCTTGGGCAGCATTACAACGCACGTTTGGTGATTTCGTTGTCTTGGTATTCCAGTAGATCATGTCTCTCAAGTCCTCGACGCTGCCCTGCAGGTTGGCTTTCCAGCCTTTTTATTTACGTTTGACTCGCCAGCCGAGCCGAGAGCCATGCATATCTACATGAATCACGGCTTTACTTTGCTCGTTTTAGGCCGCGTGGATTCGGCCAAGACATCTTGAACGAAGAGCTTGAAAGGTATTGTCTCTAATCTTGTATAAAGAGGCATGCCAATCCATATCATCAGAACCCCCCGAAGTAGCAGGATTACGAAGATGCAAGTACACTTGGTAAAGGAGTGACGAGAGGCGTTGGCCCTTGGGGGTTCATTTGATGGAGATTATTTCTGGAGATTCGGGATATCGTCGCGCTGCTGGCGACCGCTATATTCATATATCCCTATTTAAAATCGCGATATCCTGCAGAAAGATCACGACTCGCATTATCCTGCCAAGCTGCTCCGCACAGGGCCAAGGGTGTGCACAAGCCCCAGGATCACCTTTCCTTTTTAAAGTTCGGTTAAGCCTGGTTAAGCCTTCAGTAGGTCTCAGCTGCTTGTTGTGTTAGTAAACATGCGGATAAAAAGGGTGGAATAGAGTAAAAGCCATACATAGCAATATGCTCGTCTTTCTTCTCGAAGTTCGGGTAAGCCCTCAGTGGCTCCCGACTGCTTTTCGTATCAGTAAATATACAGAGGAGCAAGGAGGGGGGTGCCAAGATCATACACAGCGACATGTTCAATATTATCCTGCCCGTCTTTCTTCTCGAAGTTCGGGTAAGCCCTCAGTGGCTCCCGGCTGCATTTTGTATTAGTGGATATTCGGAGGAGCAAGAGGGGCGAGTGACAAGATCATACACAACGACATGTTCAATACTATCCTGCCCGTCTTTCTTTTCAAAGTTCGGGTAAGCCCTTAGTGGCTCCCGGCTGCTTTTTGTATCAGTAAAATATACGGAGGAGCAAGGAGGGTGTGAGTGCCGAGATCATACATAGCAAGCTGTTCATCTTTCTTCTCGAACTTGGGATAAGCCCTCAGTGGCTCACGTCTATTCATCATGTCAGCAGATGTGGGAGAGGCCGTATGGCGGAAAAACGCACCCGGAAAGAATGCTGCCCGAAAGCCCGTCCTTTTTGTCAAAGTTCGGGAAGGATGCCTGGGGGTCGCGGGGCATGTTCTCGGTAGGCAAGGCCGAGGCAGCAGAAGCAAGGGCACCGAGGAGGGCAAGCGAGACCTTTGTGAAGTGCATGATGCCACGAGGGTGAGGACTTTGATTGCGGTGAGGTTGTTATGAGCTATGAGTCTGGGAAGTATCTGGTCGTGTTCTGGTGTGATCGAAACGGTCAGGAGGGGGGATGGAAGACGCTTTTATCTTGATCGTTGGCAAACTGGTCACATAGGTTCTGCCAAGATCCTCCAAAGATGTGCCAGTCCATAGGCAAATTGGACTCTCCCGCCATGCCAGACATCCGATGATGCCCGGTTTGTGTGAGCGGTTCCAGCGGAGTTGGCGCAGGTGTTGTGACGGAGCCTAGACAGCATGACGATGATCGATATCAACTTAGATTAAACTGCAGCAGTACGTGGAGCACAGAGATATGCCGGCAAATGGACAACATTGAGCGTGCCGCTGCGCCGAGCCCCATGGCAGATTTATGGCCCAACCGCCTGTGCTACGAGATATACGTAGAGATATACATAGCAGCTCTTTAACAGGTAATTATCGTCGCAGACGCATGCAAGCGTGGCGGCATGTTTGGCTGGCGAGTGCGCGGCAAGGCAGTCGTGGTGATACCGATCGGGAGCCACGAACGCGTCGGTCCCGAACCCCGTAGTTTCGCAGCACGATTGTGTGTGGGGGATCCTGAGGCGGGCACTATGACTCGGAAGCAATTGGCCGACCTTTTATCTGCTGCGTTACAAACGTATGCCAGCCTCCTTGTTGGACGGTGGCTTGGTAGGACCAGGCGTCTATCTTTACCCATCTGAGCAAACCGCGGACGGGATGGTTTGATTATTCCAAAGTTCCCGAGGATATAGGTATGCGCGCGGCGGCAAATGACGCACATGAGAAGATCCGCGCGATATCGTGGCTCGGGCAGGAGCATGGTGAAACGGACTATCTGCGATCGTCGCCGGGTGGTCGAACCAATTACCAGTCAAGCCCAAGATTTATTGCACTGCCTCGGGTCGGTCCCATGAAGCCATCAAAGGAAGCGCGGGGGCTGCCATTACAGATAACGAGACCTGTTCTTGCAGGATATGTTTCGTCGCCGTCTCCCCAGTGATATAGCGTCACAAGTTGCTTCTGGAACCATTTTTTCGTTCTTTTACCCCAAACCTCACTCAATACATCTTCCTCCAAATCATCCCTCATAATCTATTCGCGCCATGAACGGACACGGGCGGGAATGGAAATACAAGCCTGCTCAGGGTTATGCCCTGGCCGCGGACGACGTGCGCAGCGACGATGAGTCAGGAGACAGCCTAATCACACGTCCTCGACCGAAAACCGTCGGCCGCATAGGGTCCTTGCTCATGCGGATCGGGGGGCTTGCCCTTGTGGCCACCAACACGATTCTCCTGCTTGTGCTTCTCGTGGCGCGTATGCCCGTGGAGCGAGGCGGAGTGTGTACCGAGCATGCTGCCGCGGCCATGACATCGGTTTACTGTAGGGGGGGCTGCTGCTGCTCCTGGACTGAAGACTGCGGCTGATAGGCGACAGCACCTCTGCTTGAGCCCGTTGTGGGCGCCATCGAATACGAGACGCGTCACTTCCAGGGCGGGTTTGCGTCCCAGTCTCTATACAAGGGGCAGCCCAACAAGGCTCTTGACGACGCATGGCAAGAGCTGACACATGGTAACGACGTCTGCCCCGAGGGCTGTGATTGCAGACTGCGGCAGAAGCTGATCGATGAGCGTGAGGGGGGTGATCAGCATCAAACATGTCAGTGGTCGACGGCGAGGTTCTTGACCGCATGGGCATACCGCGCACGGCGGCCAGGTACTCCGACACGGACGGTGGCAAGTACGTCGTACTGGTTGAAGTTTTCCACCAGCTTCACTGTCTGGTGAGTCGTGGCCGAGACTTGCTTGTCGGACGAGTCCGCTCGCTCACCGGGGGCACACGCAGAATGTCGTCCGCATGTATACCTACGCGGACTACTACGACCTCCCGGAGAACCGCCCGTTGGAGTTCACCGACAAAATGTCAACGCTACGCCTCCACGTTGACCACTGCATCGACATTCTGCGACAGGTGCTCATGTGCCAGGCCGACGTGGGCCTGGTGCCGTTCTACTGGGTCAAGGGACAGGGCATGAACGAGGACTTTAGCACGCCGCACAGGTGCCGGAAGCTGGAACGAGTTGTAGAGTGGGCGGACAGAAACCCCGAGCCGTCGGGCGAGCCGGTTCCTCAGCCGGACTCCAAGTGGTTTTCGGAGCTGCCACCCTGAGGGGGGACTTGGGATGGCACCATATAGATTATGTCGGATATCATCACCCGTCACCAAATCATGAAATCACTCCGCTGTTCAATCCTTCGTGCTGACGCCATTGAGTGATGGGCATGGCGAATCATGCGGGGTAGATACGTTGGGGGGATCGCGTCAGACGCACGGGGATGGTGTCATGAATGGCGCAATCCGCAACGCCCCTCCCTCCAACCTGGTAAACCGTCACTGCGAAATGGCGCCCCATTTAGAAGTCGTTACAGGTCCCTGATAGGACTGGGTGGGACGTTTGATTGTGCAGTGGCCTGCATCGGTGTTGACGGCGAAATCCTGGGGTATACGTCCCCCCCAGCCCAGATAACCGGACGAGCCATGGATATAAAAGTCCAAACGAAACCCCATAGCATAGCATCTCGTCTTTGACCTTGGCCACTATTCGATTCCATCCCAGCAATACCCACTACCTAGCCATTCGCATTCCAACAATGTCTCCCTCTGCCATAGGCGTGAAGCACATTGTGCCGGTGCCCACAAAGGCCCTGCCGATTCACCACTCAGCCGCCAGGACGACGACTCCATCCTTCCCCCAGCCTCTCCAACTCTCCGGGGCGCTCCAAGAGTTTGAGTATGAAGATGTTACCCCCATCATCGGCCGCGAGTACAAGAACGTCGACGTGGCGGCTTGGCTGGAGGCACCCAACTCGGACGCCCTCATTCGTGACCTGGCAATCACAAGTGTGTAGCTCCCGTCTCGCCTTGATGCTCTGTCATGTGTGACTGACAATGTTGTCTTGGAATCCCAACAGTTGCACAGCGCGGTGTAGTCTTCTTCCGGGGCCAACACAGCCTCGACATGGGCCTCCAAAAGGCTCTCATCCTGCGGCTCGGCCAATTGACAGCACGGCCAAAGGAGTCGGGCTTGCACATTCATCCTGCGTACAATGCCTCAAGACGCGGAGGGGGGTCGGATGACCAAGTGTCCACCATCTCGTCGCAGCAACACAAGGAGTACTATCGCAAGGAGTCGGCGCTGCGTCGCTCCAACCTCTCGGTACGAGGCACCCGCCACAGCATGCGACTTTGACACACACACACACACACACACACACACATATACTAACATGTCGTAGGACTGGCACGCCGACATCTCGTTCGAGCCCGCGCCCGCCGACTTTACTGCTCTGCGCCTCGTCCAACTGCCCAAAACGGGCGGCGACACCGTCTGGGCGTCGGGCTATGAGATCTACGACCGCATCAGCCGGCCATACCAACAGTTCCTCGAATCGCTGACCGTCACGTTTGAAAACGTCGGCTTCAAGGAGGCAGCCGACAAGAACGGGTTTGAGCTGTACAAGGAGCCGCGTGGACACCCGGACAACATTGGCGACAACCTCACGGCCGTCCACCCGCTCGTGCGGACCAACCCCATCACGGGATGGAAGTCAATCTTCCCGGTGGGCGAACATGTCAAGCACGTCAACGACGTGACGTTGGAGGAGAGCGACCAGCTTCTGCGGTGGTTCCTCGATATCCTGCAAAAGAACCACGATCTGCAGCTGCGCTGGAAGTGGGGACAGAATGATCTGGGTGAGTTGGCGATCCTGATCGATTCATTGCAACGCTTGAGGCTGACACGTGGTTTCCAGCAATCTGGGACAACAGGTCCGTGTTCCACGCCGCAACCTACGACTACGAAGGACAGGGAGAGCGGTTCGGCAACAGGGTTGTTGGCGTCGGAGAGAGGCCGTACCTGGACCCCAACTCCAAGAGCAGGAGGGAAGCCCTGGGCATCCCCCACTCCAGCTCGGTATTTTGACGTGGCCGGCCTGTCCGTAGATAGATTTGTCAGTAGATAGATTCATCAGCGACTGGGAATTCAGATGTGCAATAATAACAAGTCGGCATTGGTGATGGCGTCCACTATTTGCTGCTATGGGCGGTGCTACCGCGATATACAAGATGGCTGTCCAGTCTCCAGCCTCCACGCGGACAACGAAACCATCTGATACTTTCTGTGCGCCCTTGCCCCAACCTGATAAAGCACACACTTTTTTGTGCACAAATGGATACGCCGCTGTACGTAATATGGTGGCAGGGCTGTATCGACCCGAGGTCCCGTGATGCTTTCGCTGGTTCTGGAGAGCACACCGGCCTGATGAGAACAGATTGAATCCGTGTTCCCAATTGGCCCTCTTCAAGTGACGTGGCACGTGTTTAGATTACCCCCTGGCTACCCGATCATCAGGAACGAGAGGCGAGCAAGCACTTGGCCCGTGTCGGTACGATACGGACACCCAGGGCTTGAGCAGCCAAGATGATAGGCTGTCGCGGCCTGATGGGCACCGTGTTTTCGGTTGGGCGATATCCCAGCCTTATCGTTGTTGTTTTCGATGTTTTCGATGTTTTCGATGTTTCCAGTATTTTCAATGTTTTCGTTGTTTTCGCATCACCGCGAGGTCATATCAAATCCAAAGGGCAAGTGCAAGTGCAAGATAATAGATAAGCACATCTTCTCCGAATCTTGGTTGAGAAAGAGGTGGCTGTCGTGAGAGCTGATTGGTCCCCGCCTGTGGGGCACCCCCTGTCAAATGCCCAGATAAGATGGGATGTGCGACAGGCTACGGACGTCCTCGCACTTGCCAGTGTTTTTATTTTTATTTTATTTGCCTGACCTGACGTACATATACTTTCTTTTTTCTGCTCACCACCACCTTCCCTCTTACCCACCCCCCCTAATCCTCCAATCCCCCATCCCCCAATCCCCCCTCCTCTATCGAGTCAAGAACTGAAAATAAATAAATAAAAATCAATTACCGCCCAAGTGATATCACATCGTCCACCACGCCCATCGTCGGATGGCTTTCCCGTCAACCTCATGTCCCCGCATCTTGAACGTGGTGATACACCAGCACCGATCCTCAATTCCAGTCCCGAACCGTCAAACGACCACCACCCGCCACAGCAGCCACCAGAGTCGCCGTCCCTCTCGAGCTCGCAGGATGGCCACAATTCAATTGACGTCCCCGAAGAGACAAAAAAGTCGCGTTTGCAGCAGCACCAGACCCAGGGTCCGTCTCTGTTGAGCCAAGCCCTAGCCACGGCGCGCGGTATCTTTCCTTCTCCGCCTTCTGGCCCTCAAACGTCACCCAAGAAACAGCCGCGAGGGGCACAGCAATCAGCGAATCCGACCCCCCTGCTCCCACCAGCAGCACTCGACGACGACGAGAGGTGTGTGGCAGGGGTGCCATCACTTCCCGAGACCCCGAGCGCGTCTCGTGTCCTTGATCCTCTGGATATCCCCGGCGTCAAGGCCATGCTGATGGATCACCGCCAATTCCTTGACCGGTCGCGCGGCCGGACCGCCGAGGACGGTTCCAGGATGGTGCGCACACGCTCCCAAGAGACAAACCCCGACGACTCGGTTGCCGTCCTTGATCCCAAGCCGTCGTCGGACGACGAGCCTCCCAGGCCTCGACCGGAAAAAATATGGTCAATTGGGTCGGGCGAGGGTGGCGGCGTTGACGGGCAGGTCGAGAAGTCGGTCACCGAGGTCATGGTCGGCGCCGGGCCGAATGCGCGGAGCAGAAAGGCGAGCTATAGCCTGCGCTTCTTCAGAGAGGGTCTTCCCGAAGAAAAAACCAGAAAGGACACGAAAACGGCCAAAAAGGGACCACCACCACCACCACCCGAGCTCGAGGCGCCGAGGCACGACACGGCGGCGGCGGCGGCACCTACCCTTGCTGAGGAACCCGAGGAACCCCACGAGACCACCTCTCCCAAGTCCCCTGCGACCCCCCGTGCCACGCGTCGGGATTACTTCTCCCCCAGCCCGGAGAAGCCAGACCCACTGTCACGACGACCGTTGGATGAGTCCGACGGCGGCCAGACACCCAAAGTCGGCCGCAAAGAGAGCATCAGCTCCGAGCACAGCGAGCACAGCGAGCATAGCGAGCGGTCGGGCGATGAGTCGGGGGAGGAGAAGATATCATCGGCCGTCTTTGTGCCACATCAGGGTCCAGAATGTCCTGAGCACGCATCCCCCGGAGGCCCGCGGCCAAGGTCAACTTCACGCAGCGACGACTCGCGCTGGCTTGTAAAGGCCGACGAGCCGGAACCCGACGAGTCACGTGAGAAGAAATCGGCGGAGCGAGCACAGGACGACCAGCACCCGCCCCACGACGAACCTCCCGAGGAAGAGCAGCAGATTGTTGCGCCACGGCAGCCTCTCAAAGTGATCGAATTGATACCTTATAAGCACCAAGTGGGCGGCCATACCACCCTGTGGCGGTTCTCGCGTCGCGCCGTCTGCAAGCAGCTCAACAATAGGGAAAATGAGTTTTACGAGACGGTCGAACGGCACCACCGTGACCTGCTCGCTTTCATGCCCCGGTAGATATCTGCTCCCCTCCCTAGTCATTTCTCCTTTTTTGAGTCTGATCTGCTGACTCTTTCTCTCTCTCTCTCTCTCTCTCTCTCTCTCCCAGATATATTGGCGTGCTGAATGTCACGTTTCAGAGGCAGCCTCGACGCAGATCAACAATCAAGAAGGATGAGGATAAGAAGGTGGTGGTGATGGTGGCGGCGGATGAGCAGACAGATAATCCAGACAGGGCTTCGTGCCGCGTAGTTAGCAAGTCCGTTTCATCCACCGTGCCCATTCCGACTGTCACGTTCGAGGATAACCGTCACATCCTGCCCCGAAATCTGCTTGAGCCCGTGTCGTCTAGGCGTGTGCGAAGTACGTCTGCGTCGGCGGCCACGAGACTCGCCTCGGAGGAAGGCTCCAGGCCGGGCCTGGAGGAGAGACCAAACAGCTGGGGCGCCACCATGGTGAACAAGAGGCTGAGGAACGAGGTGTTCAACGACGTGTTCCTGAAGCGGCCAGTTCCGGTGCCACGAGGGCATTCCCGGACGCTGTCTCGCCGCGCTGTGGAGCACATGCTTCGGCCGTCCACATCGGATCCGCGGCTGCTCGACCGCACGCGCTCGGCGGAGCCAAACCTGGATAGAGCCCTGGCGCATGCAACGAGCAGCGGCGATCAAGAGGAGACACCGCCAAAGCCGCGATTCGAGCGCCTGTGGGATGTCCAGGACGTGACGGGCACGAGCGCGCCCGAGTCTGGCGGGAGGAACAACCCCGCTATGCTTCGCAGGCGAACGCGACGCCACTCTGGCAGCAGTGTTAGGCGCCGGCCACAGGACATGGAGTCGCGGGGAGAGCTCAAGCTGTTTGAGGAGCCCGATGAGGTTGGGTACGGCGGCGACAACGAGGACGTCTCGGCCAACGCGGAGGCAAACGCGGAGGCAAACGCGGAGGCGTCGGCACAAGCTGCATCGGAGCAGGCACAGCCCGAAGGCGGTGAAACGGCTGTTGCTGCCGCCTCCTCCTCTACCGGGCAGGCTGCTGCCCCCCCGCCACCCGACACAGCTGCAAGCAACGAGAGCTTGGAGGAGCTCCCAGTATATGGCCCCGTACCGCGGCCGATCAATCCCAAGGAGGCGCAGACGCACCACGCCTCGCTGCGTGTCGAGTACTTTTTGCTGCTCGAGGATCTCACGGCCGGCATGAAACGCCCGTGCATCATGGATCTCAAGATGGGCACGCGGCAGTACGGGGTGGATGCGGGCCCGGCCAAGCAGAAATCGCAGCGGCGCAAGTGCGCGTCGACGACGTCGCTGGAGCTCGGGGTGCGCGTGTGCGGTCTGCAAGTATGGGACGTGCGCAAGCAGGATTACCTGTTCCGCGACAAATACTACGGGCGCAAGGTGAAGCCCGGGGCCGAGTTCCAGGACGTGCTCACGCGGTTCCTCTACGACGGGCAGGACTACCGGAGCGTGCTGCGGCACATTCCGGTGGTACTGATGAAGCTGGCGCGGCTCGAAGAGATTGTGCGCAGACTACGAGGATACCGGTTCTACGCGGCGAGTCTGCTCATGTTTTACGACGGCGACACGAGCGAGGACGACGCGAACGAGGGCGAGCCCGACTATGACACGGCTGCCGAGGACTCGATGACGGATGCGGGCACCGACACGGAGGACGGGAGCACGCTGCGCGAAGGGCGGCGGCGCAGGAGAAAGGGGCGAAGAGAGGTTGACTTTAAAATCGCAGATTTTGCCAACAGCCTGACGTGGAAGGACCTGCACCGCATAGACGACATGAAGTGTGCGCCGCAGCACCCGAGCGAGCCGGACCGCGGCTTTCTGAGGGGGCTCAGGAGTCTTCAGCGGTATTTTCTGAAGATACAGGAGGACGTCGCGGCGCGCATTGGCCAAGATGTGGAGGGGCTCGAGACTGCAGATGGGGGCGAGGGGGGCGTTGACACTGACGAGGGCGAAGTCAGCGAGTGACAGAAACGTCTCTTGGCGGTGCTGGTGGCAGCCAGTTATCCAAGTATAGGTATTCGAATTGCCTTGATGTGCAGAATGCTCAGCCATGGAGGAAGAGCTCCATATAGCGTGATGGAATTATACTTTGCTTTTAACCCTCGACATGGCCTCAGGACCTCTCAAACCGATAAAACGAATCAATTAGTTAGAGCAACTCCTCTGACATATAACGGGGGTTTCCGAGTACCTTTATAAAGGCATAACGAGAGATGTCTATAACGAGAATGTCTATACCGGGTCTATACTGTAGATAATATGGGCTCTAAAAAAAGAATTGGTTTATCTCATCCACCCCAGGCAAGCCGATATAACATGGTCAACAGCGCTCCGCAGGCATGGGGTCCGTCTTGTCGTTGATAGCATCTCTCCGGTCCAAGCTGGCCGGACTGCTAGCACACGGCGCCTTTTCAGAATTGCAGGCGCGCAGCCTGGCCGGGCCCCGGCCGGTCGCGCCCGCACCAAACGCTACGCTCTCGTTCTGGTTCACCAACCCGCCGTTTCCCGAGCTGACTGATGCGCAATCACCGTCTCTTCCGGGCGAGGCCGACATCGTCGTCATCGGCAGCGGCATCACGGCGGCGGCGGCAGTGTGGGGCATGCTGGGCGGCAGCGGCGGCGGCGGCGGCGTGTTCAGGAAGCTCAACGTCGTGGTGCTCGAGGCGAGGGAGATTTGCTCGGGCGCCACGGGCCGGAATGGGGGGCATATCAAGGCGTCGGCGTTTGATGTGTTTGGCACGATCAGGAGTGCTCTTGGAGGGGACTCGGACGGGGCGGCGCGGGTGGTGCGGTTCCAGATGAGCCATCTGGCGTGCTTGGTGGATCTGTGCAAGAGGGAGGGGTGGGACGCCGCCGAGGTGAGGGAGAAATCCAAGTGGATGGACAGATGGATGGATGCTGACGCGGGCGTGCAGTGCCGCGAGGTCCACACGGTGGATTACTTTACTGATGAGGAGGCATTCAACAAGGCCAAGCACGGCGTCGAGGAGGCCAAGAAGCACATGCCCGAATGCGACATGCAGGTCCACGAGGCCGCCGAGGCACGAGAGGTGATTATGTCCTGATGATTGCCCGAGTCTTGCCCTAATCGTGATGATGTATCCAGAAATACGACGGCAGCAAGTACGTGGTCGGGGCCATCTCGTCCAAGGCCGGGGCCCTGTGGCCGTATCGCCTCGTCACGTCGGCATGGCACACGCTTCTCGCGGCGCACGGCGACAGCGTGTCGATCCAGACGCACACGCCCGTGGAGTCCATTGTCGTGGCCGAGGAGCCAGGCGCCGCCGCCCAGTATACCGTGGTCACGCCGCGAGGGCGCATCAGGGCGACCCACGTGCTGCACGCGACAAACGCATGGGCGGCCGGGCTGGTGCCCGGGCTGCGGGGCTGCCTCACGGGAGCAAAGGCGCATGCGACGGCACGGAGGCCCATCTGGGCAGCGACAAACGCGCCGCTCGCGACGGCGGGCGGCGACAAGGCCGGAGACCGCAGCTGGAGCGTCTTCTACAAGGGCGGGTTCGACTACGCCACGCAGCGGCCCGTGGGCCGCGACAACAGCGGCGGCGACGTGATTTTCGGCGGCGGCCTCTTCAGGTCGCGCGCCAACGGGCTCGACATGGTGGGCGTCTGGGACGACACCACCAACGACGACCTGACCGTGGCGCACAACCTGGGGATGCCTGCCGTGGTCTCGGAGCGCTGGCGGAGGTGCAGGGACGACGTGTCGCACGAGTGGAGCGGCGTGCTCGCCATGACCGGAGACGCGATGCCGTTGGTCGGCCGGCTCGACGAAAGGCTGACTGGGCGCAGGCTTCCATCGCCGCCATCGCCACCATTGCACCATGGCCCGGCCGAGTGGATCTCGGCAGGCTACTCGGGCGAGGGCATGGTGAACGCCTGGCTCTGCGGCGTTGCCGTCGGGGCCATGATCGGCGGGACGGCCGACGACGATGTCCAGGCGCACCCGGGACGTCCCCAGGGCAAGGTCAGCGACTGGCTGCCCGACGAGCTGGTGGTGACCGAGGCGAGGCTGCGGCGGGCCGACCTGGGAAACCTCTCAAGCTTGTTTGAGTAGCAGAACAAAAGCATATCAGCACTTTTCTCAGCCTCACTTTTCTCCCTCACTTTTCTCCGCCTCACTTTTCTCCCTCACTTTTCTCCCTCACTTTTCTCCGCCGTCCCCTCCTGCAAACCCTCGCATCAGCCCGGTCGCCACAGCCAGCACCAGGCCCAGAACCACGTAGACGCTCTCCTGGTAGGCCATCATGCCGCCCTGGCGGATCACCCACACCATGGCGCCCACGGGGAAAAAGAAGCCGACGGCCATGCCGCTCACCACGCTGTCCAGCATGCCCAGCACGCCAAACTGGCCGCCCGCGGCATCTCCGTCGTCCACCCCCATCATGGTCTGCAAGCCCGGCGTAGCAGTAGCAGTAGTAGTAGCAGTTGCTGCTGTTGTAGCAGCCGCAGCAGCCGCCGCAGTGCCGGCGGCGGCGACACCACCGCCGCCCACGTTGCCGTCTATCCACGCATCCTCCATGCGTCGCATCGAGTCCGGGCTGGGCATGGCGTCGGGCGTGTGGCGGCGCGCCTGCAGGGCCGTGAAATGCGCGCGCAGCTGGGCAATCTCGGCCAGCGTGAGCCCCGCGTTGCGGAGACGGTCGAAGCCGCGTGGCGACGGAGCCGGGCGAGGCGGCGGCGGGCTTGGCGTTGTGGGCACGCGGGCCGTGGGCCGGAGGTGAGCGATGCGCTCCTCTGCTGCGAGCTCGGCAGGGCTGAGCAGCGCATCCGGGTTTCCAATGGCACAGTTGAGGATGATGCGCCCGACGACGCCGCCCCTTTTGGACGCCACCTGCTTCCCCTTGCCTCGTCGTGGGCCTCCATCGTGGCCCGAGTCCGAGTCTGAGTCCTGGGCTGCAGTTGCAGTTGCAGTTGCAGTTGCTGTTGCAGCATCTGGCGAGGGGGGCGCGATAAGCGACAGCGCCGCCGTGTCGTCGAGTATGCGCCCGCGGTAGATGAAGCGCAGTCGACGGTGCGAGAAGGACTGCGGGAGCTGGGCGCGGATGAGGAGCTTGAGGGCCGCTGTTGGGGTCGCCGACGGCGAGGGAATGTCGAGGTGGATGTCGGCGTGGGAGGAGGAGAAGCGCACGGTCAGGAGCAGCGGGGACGCCTGAGACATTGCGATTTGGTTGAGGGCTGGTTTCTGTGGTGTTGTAATGTTGTAATTTTGTAATTTTGTAATATCTTGTAATTTGTGATTTTCTGATTATCTTGATGACGAGCAGGCCAAGTGGAGCCAGCTGGGACAGCAGCTGGCAGGTGGCAAGGCAACCTCTCCATCTACTGACTTCTTGCGTGACAAGGAGGCCCTCCAGAAATCGACTTGCCGAACGGAGGGGCTGATTCACTCAAAGCTTCCTATTTCTTCCTTCTTTTCCTCTTCTTCCCTCTTCCCTCTTCTTTCTTCCTCTTTCCTCCTCTTTCCTCTTCTTCCCCACCAACACACAAACATGATCCCTCCCGTCCCCGTCGTCTACTTCCTCGTCCTCCTCCTCCTCTTCGCCTCCGCCCTCCTCATCCACCTCAATGCCAGCGCCGTCTCCCTGCCGCTCGAGCCGCTCACCATACCCACCATCATGTTCCCCATCGCGGCCGGCCTCGTCACATACCTCCACTCGGCCCTCACCACCGGCCCCCTCCAGTCCGCCTCGGCGCTCCCGACGTCGGCGCAGCGCCGCCGCCGCCGCCGCACCGTCAACCTCGCCCGCGCCGGCTCGCAGACCCTGCTCGGCACCTTTGCCGTCGCCCTCGCCACCCTGCTGCTGCAGCGCATCGTGCCCAACCAGTCGCTCGAGTGTGGTCTCGAGGCCGCCTGGACGCGCATGTGGAGGGACCACAACGCTGCTGCCATCCGCAATGTCGAGCAGACTCTCGGCTGCTGCGGCTTCAGGAGCGTCAGGGACCGTCCCTGGCCCTTCCCTGACAAGGAGCACCCGGGAACCGATGGCTGCCTTGTGAGGCTGGGCCACGATACGCCCTGCTACGAGCCCTGGAAAGCGTACATGCAACGGAGCGCTGGGGGGGCCTTTGCCGTCGTTGCCATTGTCACGTTGATGCAGGTGAGTTTGATTAACAACAGTCATGGCGGCACTGATTGATGGCTTATTTTTTATATGTTTTTTTTTTGTTTTTTTAGATTGCCAACATCCTCCTTCACGCCGGCTACTTCAACCGCCGCCTGACGCCGTGGTTCTCTCACTCCCGGCCCCTTCTCCTCCCCGCCGCCCAAGATGATCCCGTCAGACGTCCCCTTCTCGAGGGCGGGAGCGGGTCCGCAAACGGCGCCTCTGGGCGCATCATCGAGGAAGGCGATGACGAGGAGCGGACGACCAGACCTCCCCAGGCCCCCCAGCGCAACGGCCCCAGCAGCAGCATCAATATTGTTGGAAATGCTCGCTCGTCGGGACTTGGGAGTTCCCTGGTCGGCCATCCAGACGTGGAGGATGGGTGGAGGGATGCCGCTCGGGACGGCATCAGGAATGGGGGCAGGAGAAAGTCTGACTCGTCCAGTTCAGACGATGACTGAACAGCCTGGGCTCGTTGGACGATGATGGCGATGCAGAGATGTGTAACTTGTCATGACTGGACAGCTTTGAGGGCCAGACTCGTAGTAGGCCACCACCCGCTGGATTTGAGTGTGAAACAGACAGGATTGTTGCCGATCAGGCGTCGTTGGGACAATGACATGATATACATGGCGAATTACGCCCCGAACAAATGGACATTACGCGACATGGCTTACGGCAACAACAAGTCAGCGCTCCCTCTCGTCGCGAGGCCGCCCCTCGACAGACTTGCGCGGCCAGTCCGGGCAAATGTCAATGTTTTTCCTCGCAAACCAGAGCTCGAGAAAGACAAAGAGGAGGTAGTCCACCATGACACACAGGCAAAACAGCTTGCCGGCCCAGATGCCGCAGCCGTAGCAGCGCTTGAGGCGGTCGATGAGAGCGAAATCGCGCATGCGCGGCTGCTCAAACTCGTTGGCCACGTCGCCGTAGAACTCGGCCTCGCTGATGTCGCCGCAGATGCCGTCGTAGACGCGCTCGGTGCGCACCGCCACGTTGGTCCACGAGTACATCTTCTTGACCTGCTCGTGGAAGCGCTCGGTGCGCACCTTGCGCGAGCGGAGCGCCGCAATGGCCTGGCCCGTCTTGGTGACCAGATCGTCCTCCTCGGGCTCGGCAAAGACGGTCATGTGCGCGGGCAGGACCTCGGGGATGCCTCCGACCTGCGTGCACACCACGTAGAGCCCGCAGCTGGCCGCCTCGACGAGCACCGTGCCAAACGCCTCCATCAGGCTCGGATGCAGGTAGATGTGTCCTCTGACCATGACGTCGCGCACCTCCTCGTGCCGTATGGGCCCCAGCATCTTGACCTGGTCCTGGAGCACGTTTTGCTCAATCATCTGCTCGAGGTCGATGGCGTTGGGCCCGGAGCCGGCAATGAGAAAGCGCGTGTTGGGGTTCTCCTCGATGATGCGCGGGATGATGGCCACCAAAAGGTCGGTGCCCTTGTTGCGAAAGAGCCGGGTGAGAACAACGATGGTGATGGGCTCGTCAGGCGCGGGCGCCGCCCGGGGAGGGTCGAGCGGCCGGAAGTCGTGCGCCACGACGGCATTGGGGATCACCGACACCATCAGCGGGTCAAGAGACGCTCGCAGGACTGTGTTTTCCTTGCTGGAAACGGGCCAGTCGGTCGGTCAGTCAGTCAGTCGGCCACCAGCCTCTGCCCCTACTCACGATGTGTTGCTGACGCAGATGACGTGGTCCACGTCGCTCAGGATAAACTTGAGAAGCTTGTTGGTCAGGATGCTCGCCGCGTCGGCAAACCCAAACAGCGAGTGGTCGGTAAAGACGGTGCGCAGCCCCATGGTGCGCGCGTGCAGGATGGCCTCGTGGCACAAGCTGCTCAGGCTGCCGTGGCCGTGGACAATCTCGACGCGCTCGCGTATGACGATGTTGCGGAAGATTGGGAAGAACGAGAACACGGTGGGGAACGTGGCCTGCCGGTAGATGACCAGGAACGGCACGTGGTACACCTTGAGCCCGTTGGTCAGGTAGCGCACGCCGTGCCGGTCGGGGTGGTCGTGGGTGATGACGATGACCTTGTGCCCGCGGTCGATGAGCTTGCTCGAGAGCTGGTAGATGTGGCTCTCGATCCCGCCGGGCTGGGGGAAGAAGAAGTCGCTCACCATGGCGATGTTGTACCGCCGCCGCGCCATGCCTACGTAGCGTAGCGCAGTGCAGCGTGGATTATATGTTTTATATCCAAGTCACGATACGAGCAATTCGGGAAGGCGGTGAGGCGATCATGGCAGAAAGGGTCGATGGGCCCACTTAAAAAATTCCCACCAGATAATTGATAATTGCACGCACAACGAGGAAAGCATAGCATTGCCCACACAGACAGACAATGTATGCCCGCTACATCCCTCCCCCAAAGCCAAGCGTTCCCTCCAGAGCAGTCGACGCACCTCCCAACCCAAAGCCACCAACGCCGCCTCCCGTCCCAACGACCAACTCGCCCTTTGGCTATTCGCGATGGGTGCCTCCGGCAAAGTCCAGGCCGGCTGCTGCTGCTCTGCCGGACCGGACCGAGGCCGAGTCGCAGGCCATGGCGGGATCTTTGCCCAAGCAGCCCAAGCAGAAGCGCAAGCGCGAGGATGAAGAAACTGCAGAAGCGTCCACCAAGATCAAGAAGAGCAAAAAGGACAATCCCACTGCCGCTCCCGAAGCCACCAGGGACGACCCAATCCACAGCGAGCAAAAGGCCAAGAGGAAATCTACAAAAGACAAAAAGCGGCCGACGGCTGCCGACACTGGCAGCGGAAGCGACAGTGAGGCCGGGGAGACCAAGGCAAAAACACCGCCTCACGAGGCTGCGAGCGAGGCCCCCAGACACGACAAACATATCACGAGTGAGAACAAGCCGAAACAAAAGAGGAACGCAGAAGAAGGCACCAAAGAGACCAGGAGAAAGACAAAGAGCAAGTCGGATATAGCAAATGCAGCCAACAGCGAGGCTGGGTCGGAAAGAGACGAGTTGGAGGATACGACGGAGTCGAAGAAGGAAAGGAGGAAGAACGAGGAGAACCGCCGGCATGAGACGCATGAGGCGGATGCGCGCCACAAGTCGGTGTTGGATAAACAGCGACGGTCTCTGAAGCTCGCCCAGAAAATCGCCGCCGCCGCCGAATCAAAGCCGGCAGCCGTCGTGGCCGTGGACGATGCACCAGAGAACGCGTCTGTCCATAGTATCGGTCCTCTCCCTCAACCTGAGCCAGTCCTCCCCGATAAATTGCTGCCTACGTACTCCACTCTCCCTCCCTGGCTTTCGTCGCCCATCAACGTCTCCCAGGACACTCGCGCCCCCTTTACGGAGCTTGGCATTCCCGAAAAGGTGCAGGCCTTCCTCTCTGCCAGAGGGTTTCCCGAGGCCTTTGCCGTCCAAACGGCCGCGATGCCGCTGCTCATCCCTTCCAGCAGGACGCATCCGAGCGACGTGCTCATTGCCGCGGCGACGGGCTCCGGCAAGACGCTCGCATATGCGCTGCCCGTGGTCCGGGATATCAGCACGGGCAGAGTCACGCGGCTTCGCGCCCTCGTCGTCCTGCCCACACGCGAGCTGGTCAGGCAGGCCAGGGAAGTGCTGGAGGTGTGTGCGGCCGCATGGGCAGAGGTGCACGGCCACAGGCGTGCGAGGATCGGCATCTCGGTGGGCAACCAGGTGCTCGAGCAGGAGCAGGATGCTCTGATGGAGTGCTTGATGCGTTACGACCCTGCCGCCGCGCGGAGGAGAGGATGCCAACGCAGCGGGTCCGAGGCGGATTCTCCCCAGTGGTGCGAGTCTGATGGGTGTGATGGGTGTGATGGGTGTGATGGGTCTGACGGGCCTGACGGGTTCGAGCTTGACGACATCCCTCCGGACCACGTCTGCGAGTACGGCTCAAAGGTCGACGTGCTCATCTGCACGCCCGGCCGGCTTGTCGAACACATGCAACAGACGGCGGGATTCACGCTTGACTACGTGCGCTGGCTGATCATTGACGAGGCCGACAAGATCTTGTCCAACAGCTTCCAGGGCTGGCTGGACATGATCACGCCTGCTGTGCACTCGGCCAGCGTGCCGGGAGCGCGTGATTTCCCTGGCTGCAACGTCACGGGCGTGCGCAAGGTGCTGCTGAGCGCCACGCTCACGCGAGACCTGAGTCTGCTGGGCCCGCTCCGGCTGAGAAGGCCGAGGCTGGTTGTTCTCGAGGGAGCGAGCGCGGGCGGGGGCGCAACCGTGGAGCATGTGCTCCCAGAGGGTCTGTCCGAGATGGCCGTCAGGGTCAAGGACGGCGCGATCAAACCGCTGTATCTCGTTGAGCTGCTCCAGGGCTCGCACCTGCGCCCCCTCGCCGGGGAGAACACGAAGGAGGAGGAGGAGGAGGAGGAGGAGGAGGAGGGGGGCGAATCGGAAACGTCCTTGTTTCCCACAACAGCGCTCGTCTTCACCAAATCCAACGAGGCTGCTCTGCGTCTCTCGCGCCTTGTCGCCCTCGTGGCCCCCACGCTCGCCGCCACGATTGGTACGCTCACGTCGTCGACGCCGACGGCCACGCGTCGGCGCATTCTGCGAGCCTTTGGCTCGCGCAGGACTCGCATCCTCGTCGCGTCCGACCTCGTGGCCCGCGGCATCGACTTTCCCTCGCTCGATCACGTCATCAACTACGACGTCCCCGCCAGCGTCCCGGGCTACGTCCACCGTGTTGGCAGGACCGCGCGGGCGGGGAGGCAGGGCAGGGCATGGACGCTGGTCGATGACACCGAGAGCGGCTGGTTCTGGGGCAGGATTGGCAAGGAGGGGGGGATCAGGCGTAAGAAGCCGGTGGAAAGGGTCAAGATGGGAGCGCAGGGCAGCAAGGCATTTGACGATGAGAGGATCGATGCGTACGAGCGTGCACTGGAGCAGGTTGGCGCAGAGGCGGGACGACAAGGCAAGCACATTGGACGATGAGGGATCATGGATCAGGGCATATCTTCTATGAATAGACACAAATTCGCCCTAAGAAGCGAATACGAGTTGCCCAAAATATCCGCACTAGTAAAAATCACACATGGACCTCGATAAATTCCTCGATAAATTCTTCGTTCCCTGACGCCAACCTTTGCTCAATCGTTCGTTCGTTCGTTCATTCGTTTGTAAAAATGAAGCTGGTAAAAGCAGCAGCAGCAGTGGCCGGCCTCGCCGCCGTGTCGTCGGCAAGCTGCGGGCGCGAGTCCATCGTCATGGCCAGGAGCATCGTGTCGCGCGGCCAGGGCATCATGACGGGGCTCGGCGGCTCGTCCGAGGCCCTCCAGGCGGGCGTGGTGCAAAAGGCCCTTTCGGCCGTGGTCGACCAGTATCCCAACGGCACCAGCAGCGCCGCGCTCAAGGCGCACGCCGCCAAGAGCGTCGCGTCCGCGACGCTCTTCCTCTCCAACGCCTCCCACGACGCGCTGGCCTACCCGCTGGACCGTCTTGCCAATGGCAACGCCCTCATCGCGCGCTACCGCGAGACCGCCAACGAGACGTACAGGGACGCCTTGGAGGCGCTGCGCGACAGCATTGACCTGAACCGACGAAACAAGCTCAATGGCCTATGGTACTGTGAGTCCTCGCGAGCAAACAACCCCCTTGATGCCCTGATTGACAACTTCCAGTCGTCTACCCCAACTGGAGCTACCTCGACGGCATGGCCAGCCTGGTGCCCTTCGAGACTCTCTACGAGGCCACGCAGAGCTCGCGGCCCAACGCCACCGCCCTCGCCGACGTCGAGCACCAGCTGCAGCTCGTCTGGGACCACTGCCGCAACGCCACGTTCGACAACCTCCTCGTGCACGGCTACGACGCCTCCGCCACGGCCGCCTGGGCCACCAGCCCGTCGGGCCAGTCGCCGCACGTGTGGGGCCGCAGCCTGGGCTGGCTCATGATGGCGCTCGTCGACACCATCGACATCATCGACACGTGGGGCATCCTGGGCCTCGACAGCTTCGCCTCCCTCCACGCGCGCGCCACGGCCATGCTGCGCGAGCTGTCGCCCGCCGTCGTGCGCGCCGCCGACCCGGCCACCGGCGCCTGGTGGCAGGTCATGGACCGCCCCGGAGACGAGGGCAACTATATCGAGTCCTCTGGCAGCGCCATGTTCGCCTACGCCCTCCTCAAGGGCGCCAGGCTGGGCGCCTTTGGCGACGACGACGCCGCCAGCTATCGCCACGCCGGCCGCACCGCCTGGCGGTACCTGAGCAAGACGTTTGTGGTGCGCCATGCCAACGGGACCGTCGATTACGATGGCACCGTGTCGGTGTGCAGCCTCAACTCGACGGCGTCGTATGAGGTATGTATATATATATTCTCTTCTGGTTCGGGCGTCCGACTTACTCTTTCTTTACGCAGTACTATATCCACCAACCCATTGCGTACAACAGTGTTCTGGGTTCTGGGCCCTTTGTGCTGGCCTCTCTCGAGGTCGAGAGGCTCGAGGCCTGCCATCACTATTAAACACAGACAGACACAACACCCTGCATCTGTCACGCATGTAGATAGATAGACATACTCCACGCAGATATTACTGGCAGAGTAATAGACCTTGATCTGGACTGTCAATCACGGCATGGCCAATCTGGAGTTCATGCTGCTCGTTTATCCTCATCTGACGGGGCACATCATTCCGTTCAGTCATGTAATTATCTGCTCCATAACCTTTCCACGATTGACCAACGCACCCCGTCGCCCGTCACGTCGCCCGTCGCCCAAACGCCATCTGCCTCTTGGACATTGCCTCCCCGCCCTGCATCCTCATGGCGCGATCAAACAAGTCCTTTTGGGGAACCTAGCCCCTGGTACTGACGCGCCGGTGTTTGCTGCTCGGCGCGGCCCCCGCCGAGTCAACGTCCCCCATCCCGCTCGCCAGCTCGTCCTCGTCCTCGTCCACCAGGTCGCGGGACGCGTTTCGCGTTTGCTGTGGCGTGCCGGAACGGCCGCGCGCAGGCGTCTGGAACCTCGAGGGCGTGTAGGAGCGCTGCGACGCCGGCTGCGGCAAAGGCGGCGGGCCGACGCTGGCGCTGCCAACACGCGACACGTGGGCGCTGACGCTCACGCTCACGCTCGGGCTGGGGATCGAGCTGGGCTCGACGAGCGCGGCGCCCGACGCCACTTCGAACCCGCGCAGGCTGTCCATGATCTTCTCCACCTCGGCAAACATGCTGCGGGTGCTGTTGACCACGCCGTTCTCGTCGATCTGGTACTTGGATGCCTCGTCAGCGTTGGTGGGAGCAACCGATCTTCCGACGCGCTTCCGGCTCCGCGTCGAGAATGCAGGCCCGAACCCGCCCAGGGGGTCCGGGTTGTACATTATCGCGTTGGCAAACATGTGGATGATCTCGCGTTTCAGCTGGGAGCTGTTGATTATGCCCCTGGGCGGCGCAAGCTCGTCGCTGATGGGCAGGCGCACGCTCGGCGTCCCCGGGTCACCCTCGGGGAGCAGCAGAGCCGCTGCGCGTGCGGCCCGGTCTCCCGCCTTGATGGCCGCCCGTATCGTCGAGATGTCTGTGGGCTGTAGGATGATGCTCTTGTAGCCCGGCGCGTCCCGCTCACTGACAGGCCTCGCGAACATGCTAGCTTCGCGATGGCTTGCGATCTGGTCGAGGACCGGAGTGCACGTCTTCATGAACCCGCGCGTCCAGAGCACGTGCGTTTGCGGGCCATTGGGGTCGTCGCCATCGTCCGACGGAGGACACTTGCGCTTATGCGACGGTCGCTGCATGGCCCTGGCAATGGCCCTGGGGCTCGGCACGGTTGCTTCGTCAACCGACGGGGCGACGTCCTCTGTCGGTATGGGTGTGGACACGTCCTGCTTGATGACGGGGTCACCATCCGTATCGGCCACGTCCATGTCCGACGGGGACGACGGCCGGGACTCCATCTTGGGCTTGCTTTCGGCCGCATCCCGAGTCTCCGCTAGGGCCTCCTCGTCAGACTCGGACATGTCCTCGTCGGCCTCCGCCGCATGCCCTTCGGTGTGGGCCTCAGACTGCGTATCCTCGGGGGAGCCAGACTCATGCTGGGGTGGAAATCCCGGCTCCTTTGATGGGGCAACAGCCGGTTCCTTTGGCAGCTCAGCGCTCGTGGCCGCCGCCGCCGCCGCCGCCGCCGATGCTCTCGTAGCTGGCGCAGCCTTGGCCGGCATGTTTTTCGACATGGCCTTGGGGGTGCGCCTGGGCGCGGCGTCTGCTGCTGGCGGCCTGCCCTTCCTGCCAACGGCCTTTGGCGTTGGCGTCTCGGGAGCGGGCGCCGCCTCGGTAGCAGCCGTGGCGGCCGCGTTATTGCAAGCCGATATCAACGGCGCCGTTGTTGTCGGAGGAGCCCTGCCGGATATCGCATGTTTCAAAGGCACTGCAGTAGTTGCAGGTCTGACCTGTTCCGACGAATCAATCGGCTCAAATGGCAAGACTGGAAACTCATTCGGGCGCGTGTTTTCGGGCCGAGGTGTGGATGGCGTCGAGGCTGAGATCCATCTGGTGCCGGCGCCACGCTTGATGAACGGACTGCCGCCGTGGGCTGGCGTGACAGGAGGAGCATTGTGCGCAGGACGTCGTGGTTCGGTCAATGGACGCTGCAGCTGCGCATAAGGTGTTGAATACTGCTGCCTCTGGACATCTGGTGTGTGGAGGGGCAGTCCATGAGCAGTGGGCCGAAACTGGGACGGGGACTGTTGCTGGCGGGCAGCTCCAGGGGTAGTAAACACGCCTGTAGGCGGCAGGCCCGGCGTCAGGCCCGGCGTCAGGCCCGGCGTCGCAGGTGCGCGCTGCGGTTGAGAAGGCGAATGTGATGCCGGCGTGCAGTGGGTCTGGGCCAACTGAACAGGTCGGGGGCGTACTGGATGGAAGGGGCCTTGGCCAGACGCCGCGGCAAGGACGGCCGCAGGGCCATGTCTGGTGGGGGTATTGGCAGTGGGCTGCTGCGGTCCCGGCTGCTGGGATGTTACGTGCTGTGGGTTGGGGCTCTGCTGCGAAGCTCGGATCCCGTCTGGATGCGGGAGCTGCTGGGGCGAGGCGGTCATATGCTGACCGTGAACGGCCGGCGGCGGCTCGTTGGACTGTTCCCAGCGCAGCGCTACGCTTGGCGCCGGCCTGGCTCCCTTTCTTTGCGGTGGCTTCGACACCGGGGCCACCATCTGCTGTTGTTGCGGCGGCGGCGGCGCAACACCGGGCTGGCCGGGAGGGTCCGTCTGCTGTAGTCCTGGCGGCGGGCGCAAAAGCGGCTGCGGGTGTGCTTGCGGGGCATCGCGCCCCTTGCCGCGTCCTTTGGCGAGAGGGGCTGCGGGTTTTGTGGTGGGAGGGTGTGTGGGAGGAGGAGCGGCATGTGGTGCAGCGATGGGAGGGACTGCCATTGTTGCCGGAGTCTGCGATGCCGTGATGGGGACTGCTGCTGGTGGTGGCGGCGGTGGTGGTGCTTGAGCACCTGGCACGTTTGGGAGGGGAACAGGTGTTTGGGTGGTAGACGCGCGAGAGGGGGTGGTGAGAGCAAACGATGTATCAGAAGAGACGGCTGTTGTGGCTGATGTCGTCGCTGCTTGTGCGGACAAGGGCGAAGCGGCGGATGGCTGCTGCTGCTGTAGAGACTGCTGCTGTAGAGACTGCTGCTGTACAGACTGCTGCTTCAAGGGCGGCGCTGCGACCGACATGGGGACCGGAGGCAAGGGAACTGGCGTCTCTCGGACGGGCTGCTGCTGAGCCGTCTGTTCGTTGGCCTCGGCGTGCTTTTCTTCCTCGGCAGCCATTCCGGCTCCGACCCGTGTCGTGGGCATCTCGGCTTGCGTCGCGTCTTGGACAACGGGGCCTTCATCTTCCATCGCAAGCTCGGGCATCTCCTTGGCCATGGCCTCAAGCTTTCTATCCTGCTCGTCGGCAAATTCAAAGGCAGCATCTCTGTAGCGCCGCTCCAAAATGCAGAGGAAGTGGTCCATGTTGCGGGCCGCGTCTCTGACGATGGTTTCAAACAACGGCCAGGACCTCTTCTCAGCCATCTTTCTCAGCTCTTCCAACGAGAAGGGCGATCGATTCTCCAATACCTGCGTCCTCGCATCCTCGTCCTCGTCGGGATCCACATCGTCGGGCAGGTCTTGGGATTCGACCACCTTCCGCACCTCGTCAAGTTCGACCTCGAGTTCCCGCCACAAATACAGGATGCGATAGCGAATGATGTTGGCCGTGTAGCGTGCAGGGTCATAAGACAGCTGGCTCCGGACGAACTTGTTCTCCTTCATATAGGTTGCAATATCGTCCCATGCCGCCGCGTTGACCTGGCCATCGCAGCTGAGGCCGCCCCGCCGGACCAGCGAGCGGAAGATGTACAGGTCTTCGATGGGCGTGAATTTCGTGCCATGCTGGGCGTGGAGCGCCGCACCATCTTCGTTGCGCCTCTGCTGCTCGAAATTATAGACGACGCCGGGGCGCGCCATGCTCCGATGTTGGCGGTGACGACAGATGGCGTCGCTTGGTTTTGATTTTATGGTGTCGTGGTGAAGATGTGTCAAGCAAGGACCAGCATCGGTCGGTTGTTTGACGTTGACGTTGGTGAGTCAGTTGGTGGGTGACGCATAACCAGATAGACTTTTGCCTGACAGCCGAGCGGATTGCCAGGCGTGCGATCAACTTGCTCAAAGTCACATGTAGCGGGGTCGTAACTCCATCATGTGCCGTCCAGCTCGTGTGGCCATACGCACTCGCAGATTATATGGGGGGGTGTTGATGTTTTTGTGCGGGATGGCTCGTGGTGAGGTGAATTGAAGGTTTGTTGGAGTGGCAATCACGTGCTATTCTCTTGACGCGATTTCTCTTTCCGCGACATCACGTGGTCGCATGTGGGGAAAACCTTTTTCGAAAATTGATTTTTTATCGCAACTGTAAGCAGATATTGATACTTTGCTGGATAAGGCTCAATGGGTGATCTGGTAAGACGCGATGCGATACCTGAACTGTATAAGCTTTGATAAAAATCCTTCAAGTTGCAAAGGCCCTAAACTCAATCTATAGTCTTCCGTATGACTCACTCGGCAAAGGAGTAGGAGCCCTTGTTATATCAAGGGCTCTCCCATGCCAAACACACACAACCCTTCACACACTACCATCTCCTGCATCAAACCATTTGTTACTGTTGGGTAATCGGATGCCCTCATAATGCGTCCGGCCAAAGAGGCCGACATCCCGGCCTTGTTCGAGCTCCTTTCGCTGTCTTCCCATCGAGCCGTTACCGCGAGGTCCATCACCCTGATGGTCCGATCCGGAGCATCCCGGACAACAATATCCAAGTTCTCGTCGTTGTTGACACGTCGTCGGCTGACATCGACCCCTCTGGCCATGCCAAGATCATCTCCTGGGCCAGGTGGAGCCGGTTACCCTCGGGATTCCGCCAATACACCAGCAATCCCCACCCGTACTCGCCCATCCACGACTATCGAGCTCTTGACGCGTTACGTGCAGCAGGTGTACTGCCCTAACTACATGGCTCGGCTCTGCGGTGGCCCACACAAGTATCTGGCGTCATTATCACGAACCCGGACCACGAGTGTCGAGGCGCAGCCCCAATGCTTATACGCTGGGGCTTACAGAAGGTGAATGCGGATCCTGTAGGCAAAGACAGCGAGATAGTGCAATGTTGTCTGAGCTCAACCGAACTGGCGAAGCCCTTTTATGAGATGTCTGAGTTCATGGTTACTGGCACGACACGTTCAAAAGACGGTAAAATTATAAATTGGACATTGTGTCGGGATACGATAAAAATGGCGGAGAGAAAATGAATTGCAGACTGTGGGCAAACAACCCGAAACGATCGCTATGGTCGTGGGAGCCATCGTTTCACGTGTCAGGGGACTGTAGTCTATATGATAACATGGTATATTCATCCAACTTTTCGTCTCAACATTCTTCAGAGGCGATGATTGTTTTCAGGACCACATGCCTGGCGGCCCTCGCGAAAGGGAAGCGTCATTATGGAAGATATCTCATTCGACTTGGTCATCGCTCTCCTTTGATCTGGTAAGTTCCGGCGGCGAGTCAAGCGCACCGACTAAATCACAAAATCTCCAAGCTCTTGTCAACTTTTTAGAGTCTGTTTCGGCGACACCTCTGGCATGCGCGCAGTGCACACGTCTTGCACTCGTAGATATAATACTTCATGTAATTACCGCACTCCTCACAAGTGTCCGGTTCGCGGATATTCCGCCAGCTGTCATGGTCGCACTCGTGGTTATCACGGAGGTGGTCGACGATCTCCTGCATGTCCAGTATGTGGGCAGGGTTGAAGAAGTCAGAGCCTACTACTGGCCCACGTGGTTCTGGCACCGGAGGCGTGGCCGGCGCAGCTGGAGCATTATTTCCATGGATTGCAGGGACAAGATTGAGTCTGTGCAGACCGCGTACCAGCCCAACAAGTGGATCTGGATCTGCGGCTGGTGCCCGCTCCGGACCGGGTATCGGCGGGGGTCGGACATTAACAAGCGGTCGTGCCCTCCGGCGTTCGGCAATCTGGGCAGCTCTGCCAACCAGTCTGTCGTCGTCCCATTGCGGGCAGTCACACGTCTTCCATCGCGCGCTGCACACATAGCAGAACTCGGCATGGCAGCGGCATCTGGCAGTTATCCAACAGTCAGTCAGTCAGGCAGGCAGGCATTTTCTTGTTTCTCCTCCCCAGGGTACGCAGAGAGCAGCACCATGTCTCTCCTCCGCAAACCGAAACCCTCCCCTGAAAAAAAACTTACGTGATGTGGTTGCACCCCGTGTTCAGCTCAACTACGGTGCGGCACTGATAACACCTCTGCCACGCCTCCTGGTCCGCCGTCCTCAAAAGCTCAAAGGTTGCCTCGTCCCTGGGACAGTCCTCGCCCGCGTGGGCCCGCCCCTTGCACATGGAACAGGTAACAGTGGCGCAGCGCGGACACGAGCCCACGTCGGCGGTGATCCTGGACGGGGGGATCCACGCCGAGCATCGCTCGCGGTGACAGTAGGTGCGGTTCGGGGTCGAGAACTCGGGCCGCTTCGCCGTGAAGGCGTTATATGTCTCGTTGGTGATAAACATGCGGATGGCCGGCTCCTCGGTCGGCACGGGCTGGCGGCAGCACCGCGGTGGGAAGAGGGTCTCGTCGGTGGCGGCGAGCAGCACAAGCTGGTCCAGGCAGTCTCTGCAGTACTCGTGGGTGCAGGGCAAGGTGGCGAGGTCGTAAAACTTGAGGGTCTCGTGGCAGGCCTCGCAGCGGCGATCGATTGCGGTGCTGGCGCGGCCGCCGTTGAAGCGTTGCAAGGCTCGAGAGGAGGAGGAGGAGGAGGAGGATGATGATGATGATGACTCGGCCACAGTAGGTGTGGTGCTGCCGAGCTTGGCGTCTCTGAACAGCTTCATGCCCTGCTCGGCAGACATGTACTTTGCCGTCAGCTTGGCAAAGAATGCCGTCATGTCCCCAGGCCCGGTCTCAGGCTCGGCCACGTCTGGGCCGAGGTTGGGATCGTGGCCTCCCGCATCCGCACCGCCTTGCTCCGACGTGTACAGCTGCTGGGCGAGGGCGCGATCCCGCCGTCCAATGTTCTCAGCCTCTATCTCGGCGGCCAGGATGCTGCTGTCGTCCAGCATGGCGCGACTCATGCTCTCGCAAAGGATCTGATCCTCGAGGGAAATCTTTTGGGCCGTAAGCTCCTGGCGCAATATTTCAAGGGCCACATCCTGGTCTTGAGGGCTCCCCGTGGCGAAGGCTGAGCGTTTGCCTCTCCGGGTCTTGAGAAGCTCCAGGTCGTCCAGCTGGAGCTGGAGGATCAGCACCGCTGTCTCGGGGTCTGATTCGTCCATCACCTCACGACATGTAACGGTGGTTTGAGCTGCGGTAGATAATGGCCCGGGGCAGAAATGTATAAATGTGTAAATGATAAATGTTGCTGGCGAGCGTCATCATCGCAGCCAAAGGCAAGAAGGAGGCCCTCTAAATGTCGACGGCCCCACCTTGGGAGGAGCATCCTCAGCTCGCTCAGCCTATAGGAACCTTTGGTCAAGAGGTCTTTTTCCTCCTTTCACCTTGGCAGAATCCATTCATGAAGGGGGACATGGACCTTGGGATCCTTGAGAAAGTCACCCCTAACTACACTTATAGTAGCAGCTCGCAGCATAATGATGTGCTGTGTAGAATTCTCGGTTATCTACGTCATTCTCTGATTGAAGTCTTTGTCTTTTCTCTCACCACCACACACACATTATTGACCCAGTAACCCAGTTGCTTGCTGCCTTCTCCTATCCCATCCTCCCATTCTCCCGTACAACCTTTCCCCTTGGGTTGCCGCCCTTCCCCGCATTTGCCAGTGGTTCCCTCATCCCGGCCACGGCCAGGCAGGCCGTCTGCCTGTCTTGCCTGTGCTGTGGGTGTACTGTACCCCTGAGCTGTCAACCTTGCTCTCGTCGACTTTTGTGCATTTTTGCGCCTTTTCAAAATTATTTGTCCATGAAATAGCCTTTGACGAATGAGACGAGAATTATATATCCAGTCCCCTGACACGTGAATGATCGCTGTTGGTCGTGGGAGCGATCGTTT
>JAOYNU010076842.1:0-60315 GCA_026745395.1 Tympanopsis confertula | reverse complement strand
GCCATGCAGATGAGAATCATCGACGCCTGCAGCGCCCTGGAGCTAATGATCGTGATCCACACGCGCACGCAGATCGTGATTCACCCCGACACGTACAAGTCGATTCTGCTCGCCTACTACGGCGACCCGGAGGACTGATGCCCAAGCGCGTGCAGCGCATCTTCGAGCGCAGATATCCCACCGAGTCGGCCGAGCAGCAGGCGCTCGCCAAGTGGCTCAACTTTCGCGGCATCCTGTGGTGCCACGTGCCCAACGGCGGCATGCGCAGCATGAGCGAGGGGCGCCGCTTCAAGGCCATGGGCGTGATGCCCGGCGTGCCCGACATCCTCATCTTCACCAGGCCGCCCGAGTTCCAGCTCGCCCGCGGCGTTGCCGTGGAGCTGAAGCGCGTGGCCGGCGGCCAGATTACCAACGGGCAGCGCGAGTGGATGGAGCACCTGCAGTCCCAGGGCTGGCTCACGCAGGTATGCCGAGGCGCGCAGGCGGCCGTTGATTGGCTCAAAGAGCTGGGATACTGAGCAGGCATGCCCAAGCCGCCGAGCTACCGCCGCCCTCCCGCCAAGCCGGAGAAGTTTGAAGGCGACCCGACGTTTGGTGACGTGTCCCGCGCAGATGTGTGGGTGCCCCCTGCAGACCGGCCCATGTGCCGCACGCTCGACGATATGACCCCCGAAGAGATTGCTGCTATAGAACGAAAGTACGGCTGCCCCGTGCGGCCACGCACCCAGGAGACTGCCCATGACCCCGTTGCGAACCCTGCTGCTCCTCCCCCTGATGCTGTCCCTGCTCGCGGCCTGCCCAGCCTCAAAGAGCGGCGACGAGGCGCAGGACCCAAACGCTGACGAGCCGGCCCCCATCGAGGGCCAGCGCGACGCCAACGACAGCGCGAGGGCCATCCCGCCAAACCCCAACAAGGTGCCGCCCGCGCCGCCCGTGGCGCAGACGCCCAACGCCGTCCAGCAGCCCAACGGCATCCGCTACGACCCCAACTCCAACGTGCACATCATCGGCAAGCCGGCCGCCAAGCCCAAGGCCAGCAAGTAGGCCATGCAAGGCGCCATTAACATCCTGTGGTTTGTGGCCGGGCATCTATCGGCCGGCGTCGTCGCGATGTGGCTCAACAGAAAGTGGGGCCTGGGCGGCATCGAAGAGCATCCGTTCTACAAAGACGGCTACCAGGATGGCTACAGAGACGGGCATCGCGAGGCCAACACCGCCGCTCGCAATCGCACGGTGCAGATCGAGGGGGCCATCATGGACCAGCTCAACGCCTGCCAGGAGCGGCTCGCAGCCTGCGAAGCGGCGCAGCGGGAGGACACTCATGCAGGGTAGCTACCAGCCCATGCAACAGGCGCTCCAGGGCACGCAGTTCATTGCCCTTTTGGCCCTCGTGCTGAGCATCATGCACATGACCGATTGCGGCGGCCAACACCACAACCTGCTGCGCCGGCAGGTCAAGCAGGAGTGCCTGCGGGAGGCCCCGTGATTCGCTTCAACTGGCGCAAGCTCAAAGACTACTTTCGCCCGCGCGCCCGCGGCACGCGCCAGCTCAACGCCCTGCGGCCCTGGTGGCTGCAGATTGGCTGCGTGTACTACGTGGCGGGAAACTCCAGCACGCGCTGGATTCTGTCGGGCTTCGACAAGAGCGACCCGCGCGCCGTCATCGTGACCTGCGCCAACTTCGGGCGGGGCACGGAGACGGTACACGCTGATTCGATTCTGCAGCACCCTCAACCCATGCTCAGGAGCGCCCCATGAACGCCTTGGCTTTCTGCCTGCTGGCCGTAATCGTCCTCTGTGTCGCCTGCTTCATCGTCGAGCAGATCCCCTGCCCACCCATGCCCAAGCGCATCGGCCAGTCGGTGCTGGCGCTGGTGTTCATCCTCGTGGTGGCCCGCCACTTCCACTACTTGGGAGGCTGACCCATGTGGCAAGCCTACGCGCCCTACCCGCACAACCCCGAGTGGGACGTGCGCCGCGTGTCGCCCGCCGACTTTCTGCGCATGAGCCCCGCCGAGAGCACGCATTGCTACTGGACCCGCGAGGAGGCCGTCAACAAGGCCATCTCGCAGAACAAGTTTGCCCTGCGCAACATTCAGGACCAGAGCGCCGACATCGAGGCCAAGAACGTCGAGCTGCAGGGCCGCAACAGTCGCCCCAGCGACAGCATGCGCGGGGTGCTGACGCTGGCGCAGCAATCGGAGATGGACAAGCAAGATGGACACTGAGGCTGTCGACCAGGCCGCGCGCATCGAGGAGGGCCTGGCGCAAGCGTCCAAGCTGGTCGAAGACTTCAAGGATCTGTGGAGTCGCGGGCAGCTGGTGGATGCAGGCGGCCTGCAGGTCAAGGTGCTCGGCTGGCGTGATGAGCCGGGGCACCAGGAGGTGCGGCAGCTGCGCTTTGTGCTTGGTGGCAACCTCGCCAAGATTCAGGTTGAGACGACCGACGATACGCTGGCGAGCATGCACCAGGAGCAAGACCCCGAGGTGTTTATCATGGAGCGCGCCATCGGCATGGCCGCCGAACGCTTCCGCCAAATCCTCACCGATGCCATCTTCGACGACCCGAAATGGCGGCTCTCGGGTTGACTCTTCGCGACTCCGCCTGCTATGCGCGTGGCTTTTGCGTGAGGAGCAACGCGATGAGCCAAAATGAGACATTCGAGACGGAGTGCCGCGCCCTGTACGAGCGCCACAACATGGTGGGGTTTTTCACTTGGATGGGCAGCGAGGACACGGCGACGCGCGGGCAGCTTCGCGCGGCCAAAGAGGACAAGGTGGGCGTCCTCATTGGCGCGCAGAACCTGAGCAATCAGATTCTGGCGCGCATCATGCGCAGCGCCAGAACTAAGGCGTCTGTAGCTGCCGCATCCGCCGCAGGGTCCGCAGCGTGCATGTAGGCGACGACTCCGCGCGCCCGCGGCAGACCCCGATTCTGTAGCAGATACAGCCCGACAGCGTGCACCAGGCGATGGTTCCGAGCGTGACCATGGGAAACCTCCGTTGCGCGAAGCCTTGCTCTCCGCCACCCGAGC
This sequence comes from Tympanopsis confertula, assembly GCA_026745395.1. Classification (NCBI taxonomy): domain Eukaryota; kingdom Fungi; phylum Ascomycota; class Sordariomycetes; order Coronophorales; family Scortechiniaceae; genus Tympanopsis; species Tympanopsis confertula. The sequence goes on along the minus strand of JAOYNU010076842.1, from coordinate 57,280 downwards.
ATGATACGCCGCAGCGCCTTTGCAAGAGGAGCAAGATCATGGGCGTGTGCGCCAGCGTGGACCTTGGCAGCAGTGTAACAAAGGGATGGGCAGACGACGGCAGCGGCGACGTTCGGGCCAATTTCCCGTCTGTGGTGGTGCGTGCCGAGCGCGGCCACAAGCGCGCCATTGGGCTGCAGGTGGGCAAGGAGACGCTGTGGTACCTGGTGGGGCGCGACGCCATGCTGGCGCAGCGCAAGCAGGACACGCGCCCGCAACAGGGTGCTGAGTACCACGGGAGTCCGACACAAAGGGTGCTGACCTGCGCCCTGCTGCGGGAGCTGGGGGTGCACCGGCGCGGCGGCGTGGCCAAGATGGCCATGGGGCTGCCCTACGTGCTCACGCGTGACGAGCATGCGCTCGGGCACATGACCGAGTTTTGTCGGACGTTTCGCTGGCTGGACGCAGACGGCGAGCACGAGGTGCGCCCCGGCGAGGTGTATCTGCCGGCGCAGGGCAGCGGCGCCCTGATCAAGTACCTGCGCGAGCACCGCGAGCACGAGGCCCGCTTGGTGCTGGTGGTGGACATCGGCGGGCAGACCAGCGACTGCGTGGCCACGGAGCTGGGCACCCTGGTGGATGGCTGCTCGCAGAGCATCGGGGTCAACGTCTACGGGTTCTTCCGTCAGCTGGTGACGCTCATCGAGGCGCAGCCCTACGCCATCGAGCGCCAGTGGGACTACCACGACGTGATGGAGCGCATCCGCAACGAGCTGTGGAACGTGCGCGGCGAGGACGGCAAGGTGATGAACATTCGCCCGCAGGTCGATCAGACGCGCATGCGCTGGACGCAGATGCTGCAGGACGCCGTGCGCGACGTGATGGGCACGCGCTGGCCGGACATCGAGCGCATCGTGCTTACGGGCGGCGGCGCTGCATTGGTGGACACCAACGAGTGGCGTGCGCCGATAACGGTCATGGACGATATGGCCAACGTGCATGGACAGCACCTGGCCCTGAAAGGAGAAGCATGATGGAGGAGCAACTGACAGAGGCGCAGCAGGTGGCCAAGCGGGAGCGCAAGGCGCGCCCGCGCTACCCCAGCGACAAGGGCCCGCGCTTGGGGACCAACATCAACTGGAACCACAACAACGATCAAGACCTGTTCTATTGCGCGGCGTTCAAGCGCATGCGCCACGGCGACGGCAAGCTGGTGCTCATCCGCTTCATGGAGATGCTCATCCCGCACGATTGCCGCGATGTGGACGAGGCGGAGCGGCTCATGCTGGCGTTTCTGCGCGCCCGCGACCCCGACGCGCGAGCGCAGCTGTTGGGCGCCCCACAGGCCACGTACACCCCGCGCATCACCCTCGATGAGACGCGGGCGCAGAGGCGGCGCAAACGCCCCCCGACCCCGCCCCGCCCGCGCATGGAGCCTCCCGCTGGCATGCAGTGGGCGCTCATCGAGGACCGGCGCGTGCGCCAGGAGGAGCTGCGCGGCGAGGGCGACGTGGAGCTGGAGGACATCGAGGAGGAGGATGCCCCCGAGTGGGAGCAGGCGGAGGAGCAGCCCATGTCGAGACAGCACCCTGCGCCCGCCGAGACGCCGCCCCCCGAAGTGGTGCAGCATCGTCGGCCGACGCAGACGAGCATGTCCCTGATGGGCGGACGGCGCTAGGCGCCCGCCAGCCGGCGCTCGAGGGCGCGCCACCGCTCTTTGGCCCTGGCGACGCCCTGCGCCTCCGACTCGAACGCATCGCGCAGGTCCGCCCACAGCTCCTCGACATAGGGGCTTGTGCGGTCGCGCTTCTCAAGCGCCGTCAAATCTGCATCCTGCGCCACCAGGGTGGCGAGTATCCCGCGCTGCTTGGCCACCTCCTCGCAGAGGCGGTCAAGCTTGGCCTGGGCCTGCGTCTGCTCGCGCTTGAGACGCCGACGACGATCTGCCAGCAGCGACGCCGGCACCGGGAGGTGCCGGGAGAGCTCGGCCACGATGTCGTCGATGCGCAGCTCGGCGGACGTCTCCAGCTGCTTGATGCGGGCGAGGGCCCGCCAACGTTGCTGGCGGGCCGCTGCGGGGCTCAGTACGGCACGTCGTCCTCGGGGGGCTGGTCCCCCGGCGCGGGTGCGTCGTCCTGCCATTTGGCGTCCTCCTCCTCCGAGAGCTTCTGGACCCGCGCCTCGGCGGCGTTGTATTCGGGCATCATGTCCGCCTTAACAGCTTCGGGGGCCTGCTGGTACTCCTCGGCGACTCTGAGCCATTCGGCGCGACTCTCGCAGGTCTTGAACGCCTCGCGGTGCCCCGCCACCAGGCGTGCGTGACCCTCGTTGTACGTCTTGGTCACCGCGGCGCGCTGCTCGCCCTCGGGCAGCTTGAGGGCCTTGAGCAGCGCGCCCGCCTCGGCGAGCTGCGCCCAGCTGGTGGCCGAGGCCAGCATGCCCTGGGCGTGATCGACCTTTTCCTGGTCCACGGGCTCTGGCTCGGGCTGCGCGTCCTGCACGGGGCCCGTCACGGGCTGCGCCGGCTGCCCGCGATGGTCCACCGTGGGGTAGTCCATCGCCTCCTCGCGGGAGATGATGCCGGCGAGCCGGTCGCCAAACAGGGTGCGCAGCGCGAAGCCGCGGGCGCGCCACATGCACATGCGGTCGGGGTAGTTGGTCCACGGGCCCTTGTTGCCCCACAGCCCCGCGCGCCGCGCCTTTTGCTCGTCGAAGGTCTCGGTCACCGGGTCGTGGCCCTTGCGCTTGACCGTGACGGTGCAGCCGATGGGCTTGTCGCTGTACTGCTCGGAGTACCCCTCGAACTCGGGGTCCTTGCGCACGATGCTGAGCATCATGTCGCCGTACATGCAGGGCTTGCCGTTGATCACCGCGATGTTCTGCAAGCACATCATCGGGTCCATGCCGAACCGCTCGCCGTAGCTGATGGCGATGGCCACCAGCATGGGCTGCTTGCGAAAGCACGCGGGCACCCAGTTCTCGTTGGCGACGATCTGACACCAGTTCCACGCCTCCTCGCGGCTGCGCGGGGTCATCGCGTCCGTGAACGGGGTGGGGGACGCCGGCAGGTTGCGGCCGTCGTGCAGCGCCATGCCGCTGGGGGTGTGCTTGGTAAGGGATGTCATGCTGCCTCCTTGGCCTCTGCGATGCGCAGCCGGGCCTTGTTGTGCGCCATGCGCGCCTTGTTTTTGGCGGCCTGCGCCACGTCCGCGCTGTCGATGCGCCCGAGAATCTGCTCCAGCTGCGCCGGCGTCCTGGCCTGGCTGCACTCGACCAGGATGGCGTCGGTCCAGCTGCCGGGGGCTGCCTCGGCGGCAGGCGCTGCGACGGCGGCAGGGCGCGCCTCGCGCCCGCTGTTCTGCGCGATGACGCCGCAGTCGTCCTCATCGCAGACGATGCCCAGCATCGAGGCATAGGAGTAGCGCTTGCCGTAGGTGATGGCCGAGCCGATGTCGTGCGGCCGCTTGGTGGGCGGCTCGACGCGGTACATCGAGGAGAGAAACTGCCCCGAGCCCGCGTGAATCATCAGCGTCTCAATCATCTTGACGCCTGGCGGCAGCGACGGGTCGTCCACGAAAAGCTGCGTGGGCATGACGCCGTTTTGCGCGAGCGCCTCGGCGGTGGCCCGCTGCAGGCTCTCGATGCTGGCGTAGCGGTAGCCCCCGCCGATGTCCGCGTAGCCGTCCTTGACGGCCTCCTTGAAGCCCAGCCGCGCCTTGCACAGCGCTGCGGCTATCTTGTCCACCTCGGCGCTGCGGCCCTTGTAGTGTGTCTCCATCATGTGTCCTTCTTGGCGCCCTTCTTGGGCTTTGCGAGGTCACCACGCCCGGTGACGAGCAATCTGCGCGCCCCGATGCCGGTGACCGTGTGTTGGAGAATCTGCGGCTCTGTCGCGCCCAGCGAGCGCGCCAGGCCCTCCCAATCGATCTTGGTGGTGTCCTTGCTGGTGCGGTACGAGATTTTGTAGCGCGGGGTCTCCGCGCTGGCGTACTCCTTGAGCAAGTAGCGCAGGCGGTTGCTCACCTCCCCGTAGCGCTTCTCCGCCAGGTCGCGTCGGTCGCGCCACTTGCAGTGCAGCTCCACCAGCTCGTCGAGTTCCTCGGTGGGCTCGCAGCTGCGGCCGTTGTCCCGTGGCCACTTGGCCGTCAGGTACTCGGTGTCGAGGTCGCAGACGGGGGGCGGGGTGCGCGTCTGCACGTACCGCTTCCACCACGCGTGCGCCTCTGCGACCAGCTCCCGCTCCTTGGCCTCGTCACGCTCGACCAGGTGGAGGTGGTAGGAAAAATCGTAGCCGCCAATCCACGGGACGTAGCAGACATCGATGCCAGGGTGGTGCACCAGGTGCCAGCGGCACTGGAGCAGATAGTCCACGGGGATGGCGTCGCTCATCTCCTGGCCCCAATTCTCCGCCTCGCGGGGGCTCACCGTCTTGGCCTCTGCCAGGTAGACCTCCCCCGTGTCCCGATGCGTGTACAGGGCATCGGTGGAGTCGCCCGACCACGCGTCACGCGTGACGAAGGGCGCGGGCTCCACGTCACAGTTGAGTGTCTTGCCCCCCCAGCGCAGCACCAGGGGCTCCAGGTCGTCGCCCCGCTCGAAGTAGCGTGCGCGGCCCGCATCTTCGCCCACCTCTTCGACTCCGCATGCTCTCTGCGCGTGCTTGAGGTAGGGCTCTGACATCACCCAGCACCAGCCCTGCAGGGGCGAATTGCGCTTGGAGCGCCCAAGACACGCTGCCAGCGTGCTTGACGTGATGCGCCCAACGCGCTGCCCCATCTGTTCTTTGGTCAACATGCGCTGCACTTTACATGCGGAGCCTGACAAAAGCTACCAAAAAGGGGTTGCGCTTTCACGCTCTGTCACGATAGGTAGCGTCGCATGATCGCAAAGAAGGGGCACGAGGTGCTCGATGAGTTCTTGACGCAGCGCGGGATGACCAACAGGGACTTCGCCCTGCGCGTCCAGCTCGTGCGACGCCATGACAGCGCCCCGAGCGGGCCGCTGGTCTCGCACTGGCGCTGCGGGCGCAAGGTGCCAGACCACGACCTGCGCATTTGGATAGAGCTGGCGTCAGAGGGCGTGGTGCCCGCTGACGCTTGGGTGGATGTGCCAGGGGCGCATCGCAAGAAGGAGAGAACATGCAAGTAGGCAGCTATACCAAGCTCAAAGACGGGCGCTGGGGCGTGCGCATCACCGGCCAGCACAAGGCGCAGTCTGGCGACCGCGTGGAGATCATCACCAAGGCGGGCAAGCAAAAGCACGAGACCATCGCCTCGGTGCTGTGGACGGGGGCCGACCGCAACGACCCCACCAAGACGTGCAGCCTGTGCGCCATCGAGGACCACGACTATGCCGCAGGGCAGCAGGGCTCGGGCATGTGTGAGAATTGCGGCGACTACAAGGCGGTGACCACCGCCGTAGACGCCAGCGGCATCGAGGGCGATGTCTGTCGCATGTGCGCCCGCTCGGGGCGCATGGGCATTTCGTTCGCGTGAACAAGGAGGAGAAGGGACAATGATCAGCAAGCAAACAGCGGCCTACGAGCGCAAGGTGGTGCAGGCCATGGACCTGTTGCACCGCAAGGGCTTCGACACGCAGTTTATGGACTCGACCTTCAAGGCGCTGGGCGCAAGCATGCAGGAGCGCCAGGGCACCGTCGAGGGCTGGCTGCGCTCGATGCGCAGCATCGAAATCAGCAACGTGCTCGCCCGGCTGCGTGCACTATGAAGGGCTACACGCTGAAGGTGACAGACGACGCGGTAGAGGTGGTGGAGTGCGAGGTGGTGCTGCGCACCCCGGACGACAAAGAGGCGTATCGCACCGTCTCCCAAGCTCGCTCGACGGCCAAGTTGATTCTGCGCGAGCGAGCGCACCGCATGGAGCGCGAGGCCAGAGAGCTGCGCGAAGAAGCGCAGCGCATCAAGCAGAGCGTGGGGCGCGTATGAGGGCCGAGACAGACGCGAAGGTCTTGCTCGCCCGTCTCAAGGAGGCGTGGCACCTGGTGCACAAGGGCGTGGGCTCGACAGAACCCTGGCCCGACTGTCGCATCAGGTACATGACCCGTCGCCAGATGGAGAGCGAGGTCCAGTGGCTGCGCAACATGGTGGCTGACAAGGACGTGCTCGTGGAGCACCTGCATCGCACCGTGCGCGTGCGAGAGGCGGAGATTGCGGGCCTCGTGCAGCGCCAGAACGAGCTGATGGACCGGCTGGACAGGATGGCGGCATGAGCTACCAGCACACCGGCGACGCCTGGACAGACGTGGTGACCTCCACGTCGCGACAGATTTACTGCGACGGCTGCGCAGAGGCAGCGCGTGCGGTGATTCGGGGGCAGCACGAGGACGATGAAGATCTCGGGATGCGCTTCACGCCGCATCGCCCCATGCTCGTGGGTTACTTCACCCCGGACTACGACGACATTTGCGACACGTGCGGCGTGGTCGCCGCCAATCAGCACCAGGAGCAAGAGTAAATGGCATTTCGAGTGATAGGGCCCGCAGACGAGGCGATGTCGGTGCTCAAGCACAATGACCTCAGCGGCATCGTGTTCGTGTGCCGCGCAGAGGGGCCAGGGAGTCTGCTCGTGCACACGCAGCCGGGGCACAGCGTCCCCGCTGACATGCTGCGGCGAGCGGCCGTGGCCATCGAGAGCGCCCTGCAGGACGCCAAGTTTCAGGAGGAGCAGATGACGCGCCAGGTGGACCATATGCTGCGCATCGCGCTGGGGCGCGGGAGTGACGGCCATGACAACTGAGGAGTGCGACGCCATCCTGCATGACGTGCGCGACGCGGTGGAGAAGATTCAAGAGGCGCGTGGCAAGTGCAAGGCGAGCGACATCGTGTGGTGCCGCGCGGTGGTCGCGCAGCGCATGACCGACGCAGGGCGTAAACTCCTCGAGGCCGAGCGGCAGATGCACAGCATCCGGGATGCGGTGGAGAAGCTGGCGCGCGGCGAGGAGCTGGGCCCCCTCGATGGCATCGACCTGGTGACGCGAGGTGCGCCATGAGCGCGTGTTGGCACATGAAAAAAGAACGCCCGTGGTGGGCTTTTTGGAGAAACACATGAAACTCGACACAGCAGCGGACATTTTAGAGTGGGCGGAGAAGCAGAGCAGTGTGGACGTGGACCCTGAATATCTGAGTTTTGACAGTCTCGTGTTCACGCCCGACACCGAAACCGCCGAACGGCTGGCGCGAGCGGTCCGCGCGCTTCGTGTTGTTGAGCGCGCGGGAGCGCGCACAGGGGAGGGAGGCGCATTGAAGCCCTACGATTTGACACAGACGGAGGAGGTGCTGCGCTTCATGCGCGGCGGCCAGTACCAGAAGGGACACCGGGAGGTGGCCGCGCAGCTCGCCCAGGCAATGCGCATCACGCGTGACCTGCGCGCGTGGGCCAACGCGCCCATCGGCGAGCAGGACGACCCCAACGCTGTGGGCGGCACCATGCCGATGCACGTGGCACCGGATGCCTTCACGGGCTTCGAGTGCGCGCAGCGCGAGGTCCAGTGGTTCCTTGACGACGCAGTGCGGTGGAAAGAGGGAAAGGTGGTGTGATGAGCAGGAGCGTTTACTGCAAGGGATGCGGGCGGCATTGGGCGTATCAGTGCAGGTGCCCGAGATGAGCGACGCTGCGCAAGCGGTTCAGGCGCATGCTGGGACGGGGACGCGGGCAACATCGCCGACCTGCTCAACGATCAACGCGACGCGGCGCTTGTGTCGCGTAAAGGGTACTACTACGCCAACCTGCTGGCGTGATATGGGAGACAGCCCATGAGCACCACCATCTGGAACAGCATCATCGAACACAAGGACCCAAATCTCACCGAGGCACAGCGAGAGTCGATTAGAGAGGAGCTGAGCTTCGAGCTGTCAAAGATGTTTTCGGCATACGCTTCTCCTGGCTCGGGCTTTATCCACGTTTGGCTGGACCGGCTGCAGATACACAACTTTCACGTCGCGCGCTACGCCTTGCAGATTGCCTACAAGTTCTATCCGCATCGCTGCCCGAATCTTGGCGAAGTGGAGCACATTATCCATCTGCGACAGACATACGGCGAGATGGCCTGTACGGCGACGGGCCTCACCTGGACGCAAACATTTTCGTCTCCTGACCAGGAGTGGCCAGACGAGCCGTTTGTGATTGTTCTTGAACGGCTAGCGCGGGCCATAGCTGGCGCCAACCAGGAGGAGAAGAAGACCGCATGAGCAAGAAGGTGCGTCGCATCGGCGCCGCGCCCCCTGAGCGCCGGCCGATCACATTCCAACCTCTCACCGAGCGTGCGCTGCGGGAGATGACGGCCGTGCAGCTCGACGACCACCTTCAGGAGCTGGTGGAGATCAACCGGGAGCTGGAGCGCTACTACAGGGCGGGGCAAGACATGCTGGTGATACGTGCAGACATCGAGGAGGCCGATCGTCGCAGGCGCGAGCTGAGTGGTTGACTGCTCTCCGCAGCGCAAGCGCACCGGGAAAGGCTTGCCATTTCGGCGCGACTTGGGCATTGCTGGAAACACCACATGAAAAAGGGCCGCCTCGCGGCGACCCTAGTTCGTGCTAATCGTTTCGTATCACGACAGCCCTGGTAAGCTCCGTGATACGAGACCCCAGCAAGTCTGTCAAGCGTTTTGAGCGCTTGAGGACGCGGAGTTTTTGTACGCATGGCTCGTCTTGGATTGTTTCTTCAGATCCCCCCGAACGTTGAAAACACGCCACAGATTCTTGAGCTGGAAGCCCTGCTTGAGGACGACCGCGCCCTCCTCTACGCGTTCCGCTTGTGGGCCTGGTCCTTCACCAACAAGAGCCGCATTTGCTCTCTGTCTCCGCTCGCCCTGGCGCGTGCCTGTCGCTGGTCTGGCGACCCGCTGTTGCTGCGGCAATCGCTCTGCAGCGCGGGGCTGATGCGCGAAGATGACGGGTACGTGCGTGGCTTCGACGGGCGCTATCAAAAGGTCTTCGAGCAGCACGAGCAGGAGCGTCAGCGCAAGGCTGGTGAGCGCGCCGCCTCCAAGGCCATCAAGGAGCAGGTGGCCAAGCCCCGCAAGCGAAGCGCGGCGGCCGAGAGGCAGGCCCGCTACAAAGCCAAGAAGCAAGCTGAAGCGGCGACGCAGGGGGCGTCACCCAGCGCGTCCGCACCCCCCGTCAGCGTCACCTCCGCGTCCGCACCAAGCGTCACCCAAGCGTCAGCGGTGACGCCCCCTGGTGACGCTTCAGGCGTCAGCGCTGACGCTTTGCTGACGTCACCAGGCGTCAGCGCTGACGGTGGTGCTGACGCGCAAATCGCCCAGCAGATGCAAAATACGCGTCACCAAGCTGTCCGCACCGAGCCAGTACGTAAGACTCAGACTCAGATAAAGAAAGAAGATCAAGATCAATCATCAACAGGGCAGGTAGATCGAAACATCCCGACGCCGCAGCGCGTTGCAGAGGAGACCATGGACGCAGAGCACAGCAGGGCAGCAGTCGATGATGATGATTCGCCGATGGCTTTTGTGATGCGTGCCAAGGCAGCCTGCGACAGGCGCAATGCGGACCCCGAGTTCATCGCCGCCATGAAGGACCGAGAATCGTCCCTGAGCGACGAGGAGGAGAAATCCGATACCGGACCCACAAGGGAGCCCGAACGCCCGTCACAGGGCAGCACAGCGCGCTCGGGGTCGCTTCGCAACATGCCCTCGCATGTTCGCAACGACCAGTGGGCCAGAATGCAGGCCAGCGAGCAGTTCCAGTTGCCACGTGACCGACGCCAGCCAATGACCACCGCTGACGCCCAAGACTGGGCCGAAGCCAATGCAGTGAGCAGCAAGGTGACGGAGGATCTGCGCAAGGAGTTCGACGCAGCCAAAGTCACCTGGCAGGAGTTCCTCTCCGCGCGCCAGAGCGCCGCTGACAGGAGGTACAGCTACGACCACGTGGGCTACTTGCTGCGCGCCGCGATGAAGGACCGCAAGGCGCCCAAGGGCAAGCCCACAGAGGCGCATGCCGGCTACATGACGATGGTCCGCGAAGTCGCCGACGAGCACGGGCTGGCCCCGGGGGGACCGCTGACGGCGAACGCCTTGCTGCAGAAGGGCTACGAGACGCGCGCCCAGCTTCAGGCAGCGGCGCAATACTGCGCGCAGTCGATGACGGAGCTGATGGACCGCAAGCCCTCGACGCCCTCGCCACAGCGAGAGCCCACCAAGTCCATGATCAGCGCCTCTGAGATTGTGGCCAAGGTGATGCCGCAGGGGTAGCTGCGGGGCATTGCATCACGTGTGACATCGCGTGCATTGTGCGGGATGCGCCTGCACTCCGCAGCGCGCCAACCAGGAGGGAGCCAAATGGCAGCCCGAGCGAAGCCCGCCAAGAAGGCCGGCAAGAAGAAAGCAGCCCGCAAGGTGGCGAAGAAGGCGAAGCGCAGCGCGGTGGCGAAGACCGCCAAGCGGAAAGCGGCGCCCGCCAAGAAGAAAGCCAGCGGAAAGGCCGTCGCCAAGCGCAAGGTGGCCGCGAAGCGCGGCGCAACGAAGAAACGCGCCGCCAAGGGCGCGCCCGTCGCCAAGAAAAAGGCGGCGAAGCGGCGCACAAGCGCCAAGCGCGGCGCGCTGCGCGCGGTGGAGCCGGAAGAAAACAGCGAAGGGCAGCTCGACATCACGCATGACGGCGCGACAAGCGCCACCGGCTGACGCATCGCCCTACAATGGCCTGCTCGCGCTGGCGGGCGGGCCGCTCTCCCCCACTCGACACCTGCAGGAGCAGCGCATGGCCAAGAAGAAGGCATCGAAGAAGCCCGCCAAGGGCAAGCCCGTCGCCGCCGACGCGGCGGACGGCAGCGAGGAGCTGCCCGAGCCCGTGTTCGAAAAGGGCGTCTCGCTCGAACGCCTGTACCAGGACCCCGAAAATGCCCGCGTGCACGGCGACCGCAACATGGCCGCCATCAAGAGCAGCCTGCGCGCGTTTGGCCAGGTCGAGCCGCTCGTGGTGCAGAAGTCCACCGGCATGGTCATCGGCGGCAACGGCCGCGTCGAGGCGATGCGGCAGCTCGGGTGGACCAAGGCTGACGTGAGCTGGGTGGACGTGAGCGACATCCACGCCACGAAGCTGGGCCTGATGCTCAATCGCACCGGCGACCTCGCAGAGACCAACCAGGACGCCCTCTCGGCCCTGCTGGGGAAGCTGCAGCAGGCCGGCGTGGAGGTGAGCGACGGGTGGACGGAGGACGAGCTGCAGAAGCTGCAGGGCGACGTCGAGGTGCCCGACGAGGGCCCGGAGCCCGAGATTGCCGAGCAGTTCTTGATCTTGGTGACCTGCAAGGACGAAGCGCAGCAGACTGAGCTGTTGCAAGACCTCGAAGCGGACGGCATCGAGGCGAAGGCCATGGTTTCGTGAGAGCGCGCATCGCCGTGCAGAGCGACATCGTGCGCAGCGCACGGGTCAAGCAGGTGGAGGGCATCTTCGACGTGCCCCCCGCCAAGCGCTCGCAGGTGGCGTGGGACGTGTCGCTCCCGCTGGAGGACAAGCCCTGGCAGGTAGGCTTGATCTGCGGGCCGTCTGGCTGCGGCAAGAGCACCATCGCGCGCCAGCTGTGGCCCGAGCACCTGGTGAGCAGCTACGAATGGCCCAGCGACCGCAGCATCCTCGATGGCTTCGCCCAGGGGCTGCCCATCAAGGGCATCGTCACGAGCCTGTCGAGCGTGGGGTTCTCCAGCCCCGCGAGCTGGCTGCGCCCGTTTCACGTGCTGTCCAACGGCGAGCAGTTCCGCGTGACCATGGCGCGATGCCTGGCGGAGCCGGCGCCCATCGCGGTGGTGGATGAGTTCACCTCCGTGGTGGACCGCACGGTCGCCAAGATTGGCAGCGCCGCCATCGCCAAGGCGGTGCGCCGAAGCGACAAGCAGTTCGTGGCCGTCACGTGCCACATGGACGTCGAGGACTGGCTGCAGCCAGATTGGGTGTACTACCCGGCCGAGCGCCGCTTCGCCTGGAGGGAGCTTCGGCAACGGCCGCCCATCGAGATCACGGTCAATCGCACCACGCACCAAACCTGGCAGCGCTTTAAACATCATCACTATCTGACCGGCGAGCTGCATCGCGCCGCCTGGTGCTTCGTGGCGTTCTACGAGGGCATCCCCATCGGCTTCGACTCGTGGCTGCCCTTCGTTGGGCGCCTCAAGGACGACCGCTTGGCGCGCCGGGGGCATCGCACGGTGGTGCTGCCCGACTACCAGGGCGTCGGCATCGGGCGCCACCTGGTGGACTACTGCGCCGGCACGTGGGCAAGCCTGGGCTACCGGGTGTTCAGCGGGGTGGGGCACCCCGCGGAGATTGCCAGCAGGCAGCGCGATGGCAACTGGCGCTGCACGCGCGCCCCGGCGATGAGCGCGCCCGACACCAGCAAGTCGGGCATCGCCAAGCGCCTCAATCAGTCCCGCGCCCTGCACCGCCTGCGCGCAAGCTTCGAGTGGATTGGCCCGACCATCGACGCGGCCGACGCACGCGCCAGACTGGAGCTGCGCCACCTGTGAGTTTCACCACCGAGCAGATAAGCAGGCTCTACAACGTCACGACCTACGACTACGGCCCGCACCATGGCCGGGGCACGGTGGTGGCCAGCGGCACGGGGCTCATGCTGGCCATCATGGACCAGGTGCCCGTGCGCTACTGCGTGGACTACGACACTGCCAAGGAGGACAAGCGGTGTCGCATCGAAGACTTCATGCGTCTGGTGGCCCGCTACGAGCCGCCTCTGTGCATGGTCGGGTGGTTCACCAGCACGCGCCCCGAAGCGTTCCAGCGCGGCATCGCCGAGGTGGTGGCAGATGGCCACGAGCGAAACTTGCTGTGCTACTCAGGGGGAGACGTGGTGCGACTGCACGAGGGGCAGTCCATCGAGCTGGGGGAGTATTGCGAGCGGGTTAGAGCGTGGCTGCCCTCATAGCAGGCGCTCCACGTCTCGCTTGACTTGGCGCTTGATGGCGCGCACCAGGTCGTCGTCGAGTGTCCAGAGCCCGAGTCGCCCCTTGCAGGGGATGGGCTTGTCGAGCAAGTAGGGGCTGCGCAGAATCCAGTGCCACGCGTCTTTGTCTGCCCACCTGCCGCGCCCGTTGCGCGTGCAGTCCACGAGCTGGACGATGCCCACGATGGCGCCCTGCGTCCAAGCCAGCCCCTCGCCCCGCGGTATCGCGTTGGCGTCGGGGGTGCGCGCGGGCGCAGCGCTGGCTTGGATCACCAGCGGCCCGCGATAGCTGGTGGCCCACGTTCGATTCTCGATGTCTTTGCCCTGGTCGAAGATGGCCCCGACCCATGGCTGCTTAATCGTTAGCACTCTCACGCGTGCCCTCCTTCTTCAAGTCTACGATGCGGGCGCTTGGCCCCTCGATGTCGCTCCACTCGAACTCTTCGAGCATCGCCCGTTGCTTGGCGCGAATGCGCGCCATGGCCTCGCTGTCGCTGTCTAGCGTCACCTCATAGCGCGCCACATAGCTTAGCTCGACCGTCACGCGATACTTAGCTGTAGAACACATGCACGCCCCCGTGGTCCGACTGCACTGTGTGCACGTCCCCGTTGTAGCTGGCGTCGCGCGCCCACGAAGCGACGTCGATGTAGTGGCGTGCCCACTCTGGTATCTCCGCCATCATGCCCGTGTCCTCAAGCCAATCTTCTGCCCACGCGCTCAAGCTTTCGTGGTGCCCCTGGTACGCATCTTCCAAGTACGTGGCGACACGAGACGCGTCGTCGCCGACTTGGCAGAGCGCGTGCGCGACCAGCTCGTGCCCATGCTCTGCGATAAGCTTGGCGCGCTCGCACAGCGCATCGAAGCTGTGCGACTCCTCGACGCGATAGTCCCCGAAGCCCTCGCTGTCGTGGATGGCCCATTCCTCTGCGCCCTCCACTGGCGACGTTGCCAGCATGGCTTGCACGCGTGCGTGCACCTCGTCCCCGTCGAACATATCGAGATCGTCTATGTAGACCCCGTGCAGTCTGCCAGCATTGTAGCTGGCCAGACATGCGACATAGATACGTGTAGCCACCATGGCCCCCTCTCTGCTTTAGCAGCGTTCTTACGCTGCGATTTACTAAGTGGTGCAGTATCGCGCTGCACACAAGGGCGCAAGCGAAAACCCTGGAATGCAGCGCGTCATCCAGGGAAATTTGGATCGTCCCCGTACCTGGAATACCTGGATCGGGGAAAAGCGTCTGGCGCTCGGGAAAGTAGGGCCAGCGGGCAGTCTGGCGAGTATGTCTGACTGTGCAGCGCAGTGCTGCATCAAACACAAGTGAGTTTAGTTATGAGCAAGTCCACCAAGTCCAAGAAGTCCAGCAAGCCCGCCCTCAAGCCCGCCAAGCGCGTTCAGCGCAAGCGCGCTGGTACCACGCACGAAGATGTCAGCGTGTTGCGCAACAAGCGCGATGAGCTGGTTGCGAGCTTCGCCAATCGCAAGAGCTTGACCGCCTCAGAGAAGCGCAAGCTGCAGCGCGTGGCTGACGAATTGAGCGAGACGCGCAAAGCGTATCGCGAGAGCATCGCCTCCTAAGACTTCCGTTCACTGTATCTAGCTAGACATCGAAGGGGCGTGGCTCTCAAACCACGCCCCTTCTACGGCTTTGCAGGCTTTGCCAGGTCCGGGCCACAGGAAAAACCCTTGGCCACAAGGGAAAAGCCAACCCCGTGCGCCGCGCTCGTGTATATCTGTACATGCAGCGCAGTGCTGCACACCAACAAGCGAGTTACAAAATGAAGAACACCAACACCACCAAGTCCGCCCCCGTCGCCTTCACCATCAGCCACGCCACCATCAGCGTTTTGCGCAACGAGCGCGACGCCCTCCGCCTGCTGGCGAAGCTCGACCCCGCGCAGCAGCAGCGCCTCGACGTGGCGACTGAGATGCTCTCCATGGTCCGCCGCACGTACCGCGCAGCCATCGCAGCGCGCAAGGTGCTGGCGAGCGTCTGAGAGCCAGCCACGCGCCCCCGCAAGGGGGCTTCGTGCGGGCCAGCACCAGACGTTGGCCGTCGCGAGCCCTCGAAAAAGAGGGCATCGCCAGGGAAAGTCCAGCCCGTGGCCCGCGGCCCGTGTATGGATAGACATGCAGCGCAGTGCTGCACTGGAGTTTCGACCATGACCTACTTGCAGTTCCAAAAGACCCTGGCCATCGTCGCTTGCATCAAAGATGGCAGCGCCAACCTCGAAGCCATCGCCCTGGTGTACGCCCGCTGGACCCGCGATGGCTACGACATCGAGCTGACGCTGCGCGAAGATGGCATCGCCTGGCTGGACACCATCGAGGGGGATCTCGATGGCAGCGACGATTGGCAGTGGGGTCGCTTCACCATGGAAGATTATCGCGACGCCCTCGCGAGCATCTAAAGCCAGCGCCCGCCCCCACCAAGGGGGCAGCGCCAGGGGCAGCGTCTGCCCCCTTGATTGGAGTTTCTCATGCGTTACTTGGCCCTGACTCTTCTCCTGCTGACTGGCTGTGGCGTGCGCGTGCCCAGCATCGTGCCCTCTGCGCAAGCGGCCGATGGCAATGCTGCCGACGCGCTGGAGTGCCTGTGGAGCAACAAGCATCGCGCATGCCTGTGCTCCGCCGACTGGTCCGACACGCAAGCGAGCATCATCGTCTTGCCCGCGACCAGCTATGGCTCCTGCCTGTAGCTTGGCTTGGCAAGCTTGACTCCACGGGGTGCGCAAGCACCCCGTCTTGCGGTGCAGCGCGTAGTTGCACACCAGCTCGTGGGCGTGGTAGGGGGCAGCCATGGCAAAGAAGAAGGCGAAGAAGAAGGGGCGCAGGGGCGTGCGCGTGACGTTGGCGCTCGACCCGCGAGCGCACCATGCATTCGTGTCAGCCGGCGGCGGCGAGGGCAAATCGAGCTACATCTCGGCGGTGCTGCGCCAGCGCGAGCACCAGTGGAAGCGCGCCCTGGCGGCGCTGCGCGCAGACGGCGACCCCTCGGGCGCGTGGAGCAACGAGGCCATCGTGCATCACATCGAGCAGAGCGAGTACGTCTGGCAGATGGGCGACATCGCCGTACACAACGCGGACGCCATGATCACAGGCGATGAGCATACGGCGCTTCTGGCGCTGTGCGCCGAGTGGTACGCGGGCAACGATGCGCTGGAGCACGAGCTGGGGGTCTAAGGGAGCCGTCGCCCGCGAGTTAGCGATGCAGACTTCGCCCCATGCGTGGCTGCAAAATGCGGGCGACGGCTCAAACGGGATGCTACCATACTTCTCATCCCCAGCCGGAGGTGGGATGGTAGGCGCTGACTCTCCCAGGTGCCGATAGACAACACCGGCGGCCGAGAGACGGGGGACGTTGCTTGTTCTTAGCCTCGGGCTCTCGGCATCTTCTCGCGTGCATCGTAGGCGTCCAGCGCGGCATCGACGTGGCCCAGGGCCGCCTCGACGTGGTTGCGCAGGGCGCCCTGCTGCTTGAGCGCCGCAAGATGGCGCGCCAGGTGGCAGGCGGTGTCCCGCAGACCCGCCACCACCGTCACCTCCGACACCGCCTCGATGTCGTCTGTCACCTGCTGCTCATCGCTCGATACCATGACGCCTCCTCTTGCCGCTCTGCGTCGGCCATGTGCTCTGTACAGACGTCACAGGTCCCCGTGCGCTGCCAGTTTTCGCACTCCTCCCGCGAAATCTCCCGAACGAACCCGCACCACGCGCAGGCCCCCCAGTAGTAGCTGAAGCCATCGGCGCCCTGCGTCTCGACGACATGCGGGGCGATCACCTTGAGGGTGCTGGTGACGCTCATGGCGCCCTCCCTGTGGCGATGAGACGGGCCAGGCGGCGCTGCAGGCGCTCCAAGCGGGTGGCGATGCTGTCCATTGTGTGACTCCTCTATGCCCCGATGTGGGGTGTTTTGTGGGCCATATCGCGACACACAAACAAGCGCAAGGGTAAAAGTGTGGGCTGGAAACGTCACACAAAACGACACGGGGCTTGCGCTTTGGTGGCGCTGGCTGATACACCCCGCTGCAAGGAGTCAAAAACCATGATGGTAAGAATGCACGTCCGGGTCGAGCCCCGCGCAGCGGCCCTGCTCGACGCCATGGACAGCAAGTCGGCCTATCTCTCTGAGGTGGTCGCACAGAGGTGGCGCGCAGCCCAGCAGGCGCTCGCGTGGCTGCGTGACGAGGGCTGGAGCTTGGCGCAGCTGCGCCAGGCCATGGGCCTGCTGGGCACGAGCTGGGAGCAGGGCATCGGTGGATGCGATGCGGCACAGCCCATGCGCCAGCTCGCAGCGGGCATGAGCATGGCGGGGGTCGATGCGTGCGATGAGCGCGTGTGCCGCGCCCTGTGCGTGCTGGCCGGGGAGTGGTGGGCCGGCAACGACGCGCTCAAGCAACAGATGGAGGAGCCCCCCGTGGCCAAGAAGCGACGCGCCCCCGCGGCGACAACGGTGCAGGCATGAGCGAAGCGCAGCCGCACGACAAGGCCTATGCCCTGCAGCTCACCATGGAGGCCATGCCCGATGGGCGCGTGGCCCTGCAGCGCGTCAGCAAGGGCGAGGTGCAGCCCGTGGAGTATTTCGACGACATCAACGCTGCGAGCGACGCCGCGCAATCTTGGCTCAAGGAGACCCGCCATGCACAACACCGCACTGACGCCGGCTGACGTGCGCGCCGCGCAAAACTGGCAACAGATCACCGAGTGCAGCCTGCCCTACGACATGACGGACCCCGACCCGACCAAGAACTACGGCATCCACGGGGTTGACCTGCGCTTCGTTCTCAAGGGGCGACGGGGCGCGGTGCAGTTCTGCTGCACGGCAAGCGCGTATCTGCCGCACATTCAGCTGAAAATGATGCAGGAGGGCCGTGGCATGGCCGGGAACATCAAGGACGCCTGGGACCTCAAGACGGCGCTTGGCGGGCTGTGGGCGATGGACCTGGGCTATCACAGCCCCGTGCCCATGTACGACGATCAGTCCATCATCCAACAGGAGTGCCCCTACCTCGACGGCAAGCCATGCTACTACGACGGCTCCACACTCAACGCCGAGAGCTGGTCGGACACCATCTTCAGCGTGCGCGGGCAGCGGCCCGAGAAAGTGCTGTGGCCCATGCTGGAGCGGTACTACCTGGAGAAGTTTTGCGAGGGCGAGTCGCACAAGTTCGGCGGCGTCGGCGAGATGCTCACGGCCCTGGTGGGCCCGCACGAGGAGAAGCCCGATGGGGTATGAGCTGGTGGTGGAGAAGCGCAGCAAGGGCAGCGAAGAGGTGGACGAGTTCTGCGTCAACATCCACGGCATGCAGTTTGTGCGGACCACGGCGCTGGAGCACGGGATGCTCTGCAAGGACTACGAGCGCCCCGACTTCCCGGCCGGCAGTCGCTCCTCGAGCGAGGGCCAGCAGGCGGCAGAGAACGTGCGCAAGTGGCGACCCGCCAACATGCAGGGCATCCCCGCCCACAAGCTAATGAGCAACGACCAGTGGCACGTAAGCCCCGATGAGTGCCGCGAGGCGCTTGCGCTGTACACGCGGGCGCAGAAGCGGGGCAGCGTGGAGGACGACCTGTTCGCGGAGTTTGTGGCGTTCCTCAAGCACGCCGCCACGCGCGGGGGGTTTCGGGTATGGTGACCATGCTGACCAAGGCGCACCTGGTCTGCGACGTGGCCACGGTGGTGATGCTGGTGAGCATCTTGGTGTGCACGGTGCGCTTCGCCGTCATCTGCAACAAGCGGCTGAAGGCGCAGGCCAAGCGGCAGGATTACGTCGTGTCGATCATCGAGAGCCACCAGGGCATGCTGCGCTCGGCCGGCGAGCGGCTGCGCATCGTCGAAGCGGCCATCGATGGCAGGCGCGCGCAGTGAGCCAGCCCCCTGCACCTGGTCGAGTGGCTGATGGTGCAGGAGGTGGACGGCGACGCCTGGCTTGCCGTGCAATACCCGGCTACAACGGGGGATGCCCAAGCCCCCGAGCAGTGACGACGCCGGCGTCTACCCCGTCTCCATGGCCAAAGACTTCTTCCCGCCCAACAACGTCAGTCTGCCCGACCAGCGCACCCGCGGCACCGATGCCGACGACCTGCTCGATGCCACGGGCAATCTGTCGCACGGGGGCCGTGCCTACCGCCGCGAGCTGGTGGCCCGCATCACCGCCGAGTGGGCGCGCAAGAGCGGGGGCTTTACGCGCGGCGACGCCAAGGCCGCGGTCCTCAGCGCCAACCGCCTGATCGAAGCCCTGGTGGCGGACGACACCAAACTAGCCTAAACTCGCTCTCATGGCCCGTGAGGCGTGGGATAAGACCGATGCCGAGAGCCTCGAAGCCTTCGAGGCCTTCGCCACGTTCCGCGACACCGGCGAAAGTCTGTCGCAGGTTGGGCGGCGGTTGGGCAAATCCAAGACCATGATGGACCGATGGAGCCGCGAGCACGCCTGGGTCGATCGGCGCGCAGCGTGGGTCACCGCGCAGGACCAAGCCAAGACCCGCGCCACACTCAAGCTCATCGGTAACACGGTCGAGGAGCGCGCCCTCAACGTCGAGCGCATGAACGAGCGACACGCGGGCGCCGCCATGCTGCTCCTGCAGAAGGTCACCGCAGCCCTCGCCAAGATCCAACCTGACCAACTCAAGCCCAAGGACCTCGCGCGCATCGCCGAGGCGGCCGTCAAGATAGAGCGTCTGGCGCGCGGGGTGTCCACGGAGTCCGTGGCGCACACGGGCGCGGACGGTGGAGCCATCGAGGTTGATATATCCGAGGCAGCAAGGGAGCGTGTCGCCGGCATCTGTGGTGACCTCCTGGCCGGCACAGCAGCGAGCGGCCTGGTGGGCAAGCCTAACTGAAGCCGAGCAAGTCGCGCTCGCTTGGGACTGGCGCTTCTACGCCAGGCCCAACCAGCTCGTCCCGCCGTGGATGTGGCTCGTGTGCCTGTGGATGCAGGGCCGCGGGGGCGGCAAGACGCGCTCCTGCTGCGAGTGGCTCAACGGCATGGCCAACATCTCCGGGGTGGGCACCCGCATCTTTCTCGCCGGCCGCACCGCCGCCGACTTCCGCGACACCATGATCGAGGGAGAGTCGGGCCTGCGCGCCATCGCCCGCCCCGACAACCGCCCCGTGTACAAGTCGAGCAAGCGCAGCGTCGAGTGGCCCTCTGGCGCCCGTGCGCTGTGCTTCTCGGCCGAGGAGCCCGACCAGCCCCGCGGCCCGCAGTACCACTACGGCTATGCGGATGAGGTCGCTGCGTGGGGCCAGTACGCCTGGGAGTTCTGGAGCAACTTGATGCTGGGGTTGCGGCTCAAGGGCAACGATGGCCGGGAGCCGCAGTGCGTCGCCTCCACCACCCCGAAGCCCACGCGCCTGATGAAGTGGCTGGTCAAGCACTCCACCACCAATCCCGCGGGGGAGTCGGACAAGTGGGTGCACCTGTACACAGGGAGCACCTACGACAACGCCGCAAACCTCTCCAAATCGTTCAAACAGCAGGTTCTGGCGCAATATGAGGGAACGCGGCTGGGGGCCCAAGAGATCGAAGGCAAGCTCCTTACGGACGTTCCTGGCAGCCTGTGGGCCCCAGAATGGTTCGAGATCGATGGATTTCGGTGCAAGCTGGACGATGTGCCACAATTGCCCAAGTGCGTCGTGGGCGTGGACCCTGCCGCCAGCAGCAAGGAGAAGTCGGCCAACACGGGCATCATCACCGCCGCAACGGGAACCGATGGCAATCACTACGTCCTCAAAGACAGCACGCTGCGTGGCAAGCCCGCCGAGTGGGGGAGAGCCGCCGTCGCTGCGTACAAGGACGCCTTCGAGGGCGACGCCGCAGACCACATCATCGCGGAGGCCAACAACGGCGGCGAGATGGTCCGCCACGTCATCAGCACCGTGGACGGCAACGTGCCTGTGAAGCTGGTGCACGCCTCGCGCGGCAAGCAGACCCGCGCCGAGCCGGTGAGCGCCCTGTATCAGAAGGGCATGGTCAAGCACGTGGGCATCTTCCCCGACCTCGAAGACCAGATGACCACCTGGGTGCCCGGCGAGGGCGCATCTCCCGACAGAGTCGACGCGCTCTGTTGGGCAATCACGGACATGATGGGGCGCAAGGGCCCCAAGCGCCTCGACCCCGAGGCGATGGCGGCGCAACTGCGCAGATAGGAGCTGGCGGATGGGTAGCACGGGCAGCGGCAGCAGCAACGGCAACACCACCCCTCCAGTGACCTACGTGGGGGCCACGCCGGCCCCGCAAGAGGAGCGCTCGCACTACGGCTCCGCGCTCGACTTCGGGACCAAGGGCACGTCGGGGCTGCGCCAACAGAGCGGCGTGATGGCCGAGGAGCGGCTGCCCCTGCTGCGCGGGATGCGCGAGCTGCTGCTGTACCGGGAGATGGCCGACAACAGCCCCATCATCGGCATGATTCTTCGGGCGATGAAGACCTGGATCATCGATGGCAAGTGGAGCGTCGAGCAGGCGCGCGACACGCAGCAGGCGGCGGAGGCGGCGTGGCTTGTGGAAACCTCGATGGACGACATGAGCCACCCCTGGGACATGGGCATCTACAATGGCCTCAGTCACGTGGAGATGGGGTTTGCGCTGGCGGAGATATGCTACAAGCGCCGGCTCGGGGGCGACTCCAGCACCCCGCTGACGCGCTCGCGCTACAACGACGGCTACATCGGGTGGCGCAAGTTCGCCTACCGCAGCCAGGAGACGCTGGACCGCTGGGAGTTCACGCCTGACGGCTCGCTCGCCGGCATGTGGCAGCGCGTGGCCCCCAACGCGTGCCTGCCAGGCGGCTCGATGGCCAAGCACGGGCTGTTCTTCATCCCAATCCAGAAGGCCTTATTGTTTCGCATGCCGGGCTACAACGACAACCCTCAAGGTCGCAGCGCCCTGCGCAACGCGGTCACCAGCTACAACGACCTGCGCCACTTCTCCGACATCGAGAACATCGGCGCCGAGAAAGACCTGGTGGGCATGCCGCACATGACGCTGCCCGAGGAGTTCTTCCAGCCTGGCGCCGAGGACTGGATGGTCGAGGCGCGCCGGGTGTGGAAGGAGGTGGCGGGGCTGCTGCGCCGCAATGCGCTAGAGTGTGTCATCACGCCCCCGGAGAAGAACGACGAGGACAAGCCCACCGGCTACGCGCTCAAGCTGCTGCAGAGCGGCGGCCCGCGTCAGATGGACATCGACAAGATCATCCGGCGCAAGGAGTCGCGCATGGCCATCTCGATGCTCGCGGAGTTCGCCCTGGTGGGCATCGAGGCAGGCGGCGGCATGGACGGCGGCGGGGTGGTGGACAGCAAGAAGGACGCTTTCTCCCTGAGCCTCAATGCCATCCCGCGTGCGATGGCGACGGTCATCAACCACTTTGCGGTCAACCCGCTGTGCCGCATCAACGGCATCGACCCGGCCGACTTCCCCAAGATCAAGGTGTCCGACGTGGCCGCGCCCTCGCTGGAGCAGATGGCCGACTTCATCCAGAAGATCACCAATGCAGGAATGCTGATGTACGACGTCGGGGTCGAGCGCAAGCTGCGCGAGATGAGCGGCCTGCCGCAGCGCGACGGGACGGAGCTGGCGGGCAACAAGATCACGGGCATGAGCCAGCCGCAGACCCGCACCACGGCCGAAGAGGCGCAGGGCTCCGGCATCCCCGACGCGGACCCTGGCTCGCCTGGCGCCCTGATGCGCGAGCGCGGCGGCGTGGACACCAACGTGGTACCGCGGCCAACGCCGCGCACGCCACCGACAGGAGGCACGACATGACGGAGAGAACGCGCGATGTGTTGGGATGCTGGGTGTTGTTGGTGGCGCTGGCGCTGCTGCCAGGCACGGCGCTGCTGGCTGTGTCGGCCTGCGCGCAGGCGGGCCCCACGCCGCCCGCTGAGACGCCGGCCGATGGGGTGCAGTGCTACTGGAGCACGCACCACAACCTGTGCCTGTGCTCGGGCAACTGGCACGACCAGAACCCCTCGCTTGTGCTGACGGGCGCCAAGACCGCCAAGGCGTGCCTGTGAGCCTGCGCGTGGTGCCCATCACCATCAAGGCGGCCAACGCCCTGGTGGGCGAGCTGCATCGCCACCATGGCCCCGTGCAGGGCGCGCTGTTCGCGCTTGGATGCGTGAGCGAGGGGCGCATGGTCGGCGTGGCCATTGTCGGGCGGCCCGTGGCCAGAAGGCTGCAGGATGGGCTGACGGCGGAGGTGCTGCGCGTCGCGACAGATGGCACGCGCAACGCCTGCTCGAAGCTCTACGGGGCAGCCAAACGCGCCACAGCGGCCATGGGGTATGCCCGCCTGGTCACGTACACGCTGGCCGAGGAGCACGGCGCCTCGCTGCGCGCGGCGGGCTGGGTGCTGTACGGGACAGCGGGGGGCGGCTCGTGGAGCAGGGCAGCGCGTCCGCGCGCCAATGCCGCGCCCGAGCAGCTCAAGATGCGCTGGCACGCGCCCATGAATGTTTCACGTGAATCATTTTGCGACACGGTGCGCCAGTGACCGTGCTGCGCAAGCAGGTGCGCGGCGGCAGCCGCATCGCGCTGTGGAAGGCCAGCGACCCGCTCAATGCCATCGCCGACCAGGTAGCCGGGCAGATGCGCGCCGCCGTGTCGCGCAAGCTCGACTCCATCCTCAGCGGGCCGGAGCTGGACCGCCTGGTGCGGGCCGTGCGCACGGGCGACGTGTCGGCCATCACCACCATCATCCCCGCCTACGACCCGGCCAACCCTGGCCCGTGGCAGGAGCTGGAGGACACCTACCGCGACACCATCGCCGACGTGGCACAGCGAGCTGGGCAGAAGGCGCTCGGGCACTACGGCATCGCCACCAGCTTCACCATCGACAATCCTTACACGCAGGCGTGGCTCAAGGAGCGGACCGGGGAGCTGATACGCAACATCTCCGACAACGCCCGCGCCAACATTCGCGCCATGATCGAACGGGGCTGGGCCGAGGGCATCCCCCCCGACAAGCTCAAAGGCTTGATCAAACCCTACCTATCCCTGCCCGAAAGCAGCCTCAATGCCATCGAGCGCCGCTTCGATTCCACCGTCGAGTCGCTGACAGAGGGCGGCATGTCCCGCGCCCGCGCCCAGGGAGTCGCTGCGCAGCGCATGAAGGACTACGCCGACGACCTCAAGGAGCAGCGGGCCGAGACCATCGCGCGCACGGAGACCATCGCCGCCTCGACGGCCGGCACGCATGATGCGTGGACCGACGCCAAGGACCAGGGGCTGCTCCCCGACGACGTGCAGCGCGAGTGGGTGGCGAGCCCCGAGGGCAAGGGCGCGTGCCCCTACTGCATGGAGCTGGACGGCGAGCGGGTGGGCTTCGATGAGCCCTTCGAGACGGACTCGCCGAGCGCAGACGGCACCATTGACCGCCCCCCCCTTCATCCAAATTGCCGATGCGTGGTGAGACTGATTGTGCCTGGATTGAACGATAAAGACAGCCTGGACGACATACGGGCAGAGAACGAGGAGAGTGACCTATGACAGCTGCAAGCGTGTTGCGCAACCTCGACGAGGTGCTTGCCATTGCCAAGAGCGGCGGCGCCGTCTGCCCCATCCCCGACAAGGGCACCCGCTCCACGGGGCGCGTCTGCAAAACAGTCGGCCAGATCGTGAGCAACGCGCGCTGGGCCGCCGACGTGCCGGGGAGCCAGGGGGTGCTCTTGCGCACCGCCGATGGCAAGTTCCACGAGCTGCACGGCGACGTGCTCGACAAGCTCGACGACCTGGTGCCCACACAGGGCCGCCAAGACCCGCTGGTGGCTTTCGTGGGGGCAAGCCCGTCTGCCATCGATGCGGCCCGTGGCGAGCCTCTCAGCGGCCTTGACGGGGACATTTTCCGCAAGGCGTACCTGGAGCCCCTGGGCCTCAAGCGCGAGGAGGTGCTGGTCACCAACCTCTTGCCGCACGCCGGCACCATCGAGCCGGCGCTGGCCAAGCGCTATGCGGGCTTCGCCAAGGCGGAGCTGCAGGCGTACTGCCCGCGCATGGTCATCGCGCTCGGCAAGGCCGCGCGCACGGAGCTGGGCAAGTTGGCGCAGGAGTGCCTGCCGCACCCCGCGGTGCTGCGCAAGCAGGGCGACAACGGCGAGGTGGCGCGCAAGGTCAAGCGGCTCAAGGGCGAGATTGAGAAGCTGCGCAAGGGCCCCGTCAAGAAGGTGCACATCGCCAAGTTCCTGCCGGCCGCCAACGACGTGTCGCCCATCTTAGAGCCCGTGGAGAAGCAGGTCATCTACGGCGTGGTGCTAGACCCCTACCAGCTGGACAGCCAGGACGATTTCATCGACTGCGCCACCATCGAAAAAACGGCGCACACGTGGCTTAAAGAGCACCGCGTGATTGGTCTGATGCACGAGCAGCAGCTGCTGGACGCCTACGTGGTGGAGTCGTGGCTCTGGCCCTACCCCTCAGCGGAGGACTATCGCGCCGCGCTGCAGAACCTCCCGCACCAGGCCTACGAGCAGCCCTTCGGCAGCGACATGGTACACAGCGGCGCGTGGGTGCTGGGCACGGAGGTGCAAGACCCCTCGGCGTGGGAGGCCATCGTCAACGGGGAGCTGGATGCCTACAGCATCGGGGGGTACGGCACGCGCTCGCCCTTCGACGTGGCGGACATGCCGCAGGTGACGTTCATCTCAGGCTAGGCGTGCGCGCCCAGGGCATGCGGTAGAGATGCGTGGCGATGTGGGCGCCGCACTTGTGGCACACGGAGATGTACCAGCCCGTCCATGCGCCGCTCGGGTCCAGCGGTCGCACGAAGCGATAGGGTCCATGCTCGCAGATCGACTGCAGCGCGTACACGGCCGCATCCACCAGGTCGTTCTTACACACCGTTGCAGGCGATGGCGGCATTGGCTGTGTGCTTGGCATCGCGCACCAGGCGGTAGGCGGCCGAGCGGTCGGCGCTGTCGGGACACTCCTCCAAGATGGCGCGAGCGAGCGCCTCGGCCGCGCTGTTGATGCGCTCATAGCGGGGGCGCGTGTCGTCGGTGGGCGCGTGGTACTTGAAATGGGCATCGAGCATGGCCTTCTGCTTCTCACCTAGCGCGTACTTGGGCATCGTCTCTCTCCTTGCGGTTGTCGCGACCTGCCGCGCTGTTTCATGGGCCAAACACAACGACGTTCACCAGACCGTCGCGGGATCTCCCCGCGCACCATGGCGAGACAGGTCACGTCGCGCAGCATCGCACGGGGCGCTTGCGTGCGCCAGGCGTCGCTGCTATCACCGCTGCATAAGGCCACCGGCGTGCCTCACCCACCGGCGAGCACTGGTCATCCAAGTCGCAATGTCGGAGAGGGACTTGGTAGAAGCGGCGACCCGTCAGTATTGCGGGCTACAGTGGATCTGCTCAAGAGCGCCGTTCACGTGAGGGGGTCAACCCTTCTTGGTCCACCGACTGACCGCCGTAAGCGGTCATCTTCAAGCCTCTTAGAAAAAGTAGCCGTTGACGTCGAACATCATGGTCCCGCTGGCCGGCAGCAGGGGCACGACCTCCATGTTCTGGCCCGCGCCAAGCACAGGCGTCACGCCCGATGGCATCGGCAGCACGAAGGCAGCGTTGCTGGTGGGGGTGATGAGGGTGATTGTGGAGCCCCAGTTCACACCGTTGACCTTGAGCTGCGCGCTCAGAGGCTGCGAGCCCGTGTAGCTGCGCCCGATGACCCGCGTAATCAGCATCCCGTTGATGTTCTGCGGGGCCGTGTAGATGAGCTGGGAGGCGCCGGTGGTCCAGTTGGCCATGCCACCGCCCATCACCGACATGAGGGCCGCTGGAGGGGGTGTGATGCTTGGCATGCCCAAAAGCATAGGACCGTTGCTCTGCCCTCGCCAATCGCTCACCGTCGATTGATGGACAGACGTGCGAAGCAGACCTACACCCTGCAGCTCCACCCCAGCATCGCGCGCCTGGCCGAGGCGATGCAGCGCAAGCTTGACCGCGACCATCACAAGGGCCCGTGGCACAGCACGAGCGCCTACCGCCTGATGAACCTCCTGATGGTCGAGTGCACGGAGCTGCGCAACGCCAACCCTGGACAGGCCCTCGACGAGGCGGCCGACGTGGCAAATTTCGCCATGATGGTCGCCGAGGTGATCGACGGCACCGGCGGATGATGCTATGCAGGGCACGCGCCGGTAGACCTTTATGGAGAAGGGCCAGGCTGTAGACCTGGAGTGTTTCGGCATCCCTGGGGTTCGATTCCCTGACGGCGCACCAAGCGACAGGAGACACACGATGGACACGAGAGACTTTGCCTGGGCGCTGCGCCTACTCAAGAACAACGGCGCGCGCATGGAGCGCGACGGGTGGAACGGCAAAGGCATGTGGGTCGCTATGCACAGGCCCTGTCCCGGCGGCAGCAACACCTTGCCCTATCTCTACATCGAGCACCCCGTGGGCAGCGCCGCCTATCCGCAGGGCGCTCGCGTGCCGTGGCTTGCCAGCCAGACCGACCTGCTCGCCGAGGACTGGCGCGAGGTGGTCACGCTATGATCCGCAAGCTACGATGGCTGCCCCTGCTGCTCCTGCCCGGCTGCATCCCCATGTGCCCCGGCTACACCTACGTGCAGCAGCTCGGCATCGAGGCCGACAACCGCGCGGCCGTGGGCCAAGGCCACAGCACGTACCTGCGCGCAGAGCAGGACCGCAAGGTCAAGGTGCTGGAGGCGCAGGCGGCCATGGAGAGCGCCAAGCTGCGCGCAGAGGCGGAGGTGGCGCGGGCAGAGGGCGTGGCCAAGGCGAACAAGATCATCGGCGACTCGCTCAAGGACAACGAGGCGTATCTGCGCTGGCTGTGGATTGAGCAGATAGGCGGCGCTGACGGCCAGGGCAAGCCCGCCGTCATCTACGTGCCGACCGAAGCCAACCTGCCTATCCTGGAAGCTGGCAGGCGCCCGTGAACGCGGACTTAGTGCGCACTCTCTTTCAGTGCCTCACGCTCGTTTGCCTGACCATCGTGGCGGTGCGGGCGCAGATGCGCCGGTGATGCGCTGGCGCGACCGCAGGGGCGTGCTCTGGGAGGTGCTCGGCTTCTGGGGTTGCTGGGGCAAGCAATGGGGCAAGCTCGAACTGCAGCGAGCCGGCGAGACCGGACCAGGCACGTATCGCTGCGCCAGCGTCGAGGAGGTTGCTGCGTCGCGGCGTGTGAGGCACCATCGCCCCATGAAAACACTCCTGCTCCTCGCCGCCTTGCTGGTCCCCTCCATCTCTCATGCCTCGCCGGTGTCCCTCGGCGTCGCCGTCACCGCGCCGGAGCTGTTCGGCGTGCAAGCGTCCTTCTACACCCTGCACGAGCTGTCCGTGGACGCGCGCCTCACCCTCGCCACCGTGGACGGCGGGGTGACGGGCCACATTCCCATAAGCGGCGCCTGGGACGGGGGTCTGCACCGCATCCTCGTGACCGCCTATCTGGGCTACGCGCACAACTTGGTGGCGCCGGTGCGCTGGCTCCCTCACCGCGGGCTGCGCATCGAGGCGCTGGCGGGCTACGGCTACTTGAACGGCATCGACCTGCGCATCCAGGCGGGAGCCTCCATCGACCCAGGCTACGGCGCTGGCTTCGCGGGGCAGGTGCTCGTGGGTTGGCTGCTTTGAGGCTGCCGCCTGTGCGCGGGTTCTGCTGCCATTACAGGCGCACGTTGGCGGGAGACGCCCTTGAATATGAGATCGTCGCCTGCGAGATGTTCCGCAGCACCGACCCAAGTGACCCGTGCAAGTGGCGTACAGCGGAGAATCGCTGTGCCTACAAGACCGTGAAGCAGGCCCATCGCGGCGCGAGCCTAGTGGGCGCCATGGAGGCCCGCAAGTGAGCATCCTGCTCATGGTGGCGCAGCACGTCGTGGTGCATGTCCTGATGCTGGCGCGAGAGATGTACTTTGGTTGGCTTGCTGAGAGGTGGCTACAGTGACGACCCGGAACAAGCCTCCTGGCTGCAATGCCCTGCAGCGCGCCGTGGACAAGTTCACAGGCGGCACGGTGGTGTGGGTGCTCGACGTGCACCGCAGCCCGTCCTTCCCCTACGAGGGCGGCTGGAGCCTGCACGGCATCTACAGCACACGCGAGAAGGCCACCGCTGCCGCCGCTGCGCTGCCGCGCGGCCGCGAGGGCGACGTGGACAAATGGCGCATCGAGGGGCGCAGAGTGGACGCCACGCCGGATGACATGGTCGTCGAGGTCGCTCAGCTCACCATCGAGGGTCTAACCCACGAGGAGTGCGCGCAGCTCGTGCGCCGTTGTCGGCAGCACGAGCTGGTGGATGCCCTGCTGTGCGGCGAACGCCTTGCCATCGAGGTGGATTTTCTGGACAGGCGACGGCGATGATATGCGGCAGCCCTTGGAGGGGGCGGGGTCTCCAAAACCCTGCTGCGTCGGTTCGACTCCGACCTGCCGTGCCATGAGCGACACCAAGCAATGCCCCTGCTGCGAGGGGCGGGGGTGGCTGCCCATCGACATTCGCGCCGTCGAGCGATGCATGCCGCGCATGGCGCTGGCAGTCACGCAGTGGGCGATGCCGTGCTACTACTGCGACGGCAAGCGCCAGGTGCCGGTGCGTCTGATGGGCGACAAGGACGCGCTGCTTAACTAGGGCAGCGCACCGACAATCTCAATCAGGTCCGAGCCGTAGTGCTTCTCCCAGCAGGGGCTGTGCATGGCGTGCACCATGAAGGCGGCGCGGGCATGATCGATGCTCTGCGCCTGCTGCTTGCACGCGGGCCACAGGAGCTGGACATCCAGGGCGCGCTGGCGCTCCCACCAGCGGTCACGCAGTCGGGTCCACAGGCTCATCGCTTCTTCCTCTCGCGGGGGCGCTGCACGGGGTGCTCCTGCCCCTCGAACTTCGACACGTAGACCATGGCCAGGCGGTCGTCCATGCGCACGTAGCAGCGCAGCTGGTCGGTGTGGCGGCAGGTCATCAGGGTTGTGCGCACCCCGAAGTCCTCGCGCATCTTGGCGGCCCACGCCTGCACCACGTCGGGCGGGCCGATGAAGCGGATGTCCATTCTAGGGGGCCCCGCGCGCATTCTCTAAGTCCTCGTGTGTGGGGTCGGCCTTGCACAGTCGAAGAAACAAGTCACGGTAGACATCGCCGTCCGGCGTCGCCTTTGTCCAGGCTATCCAGGCGTCGTACACGCGCTGCGCCGTCTCGCTGGGGGGCAGCTTCGAGACAAGCGGCTCAAGCCCCTTGTTGGGCACCCTGGGCCCCTTCTCGGCATCGTAGATGTGCCCCGCCAGCTCCATGAAGTTCTCCCTGGAGAGCTTCGCCTGGTAGGCGGCACACGCCCCGGCGCTGACGCAGGCCGCCGTCGCATTGCCTGCCGACGCTTGGGTCATACGCAGCACGCTGTTAAATCGCTTGAGCACCTGCCCAATCTTGCCGCCGTTGTTGCGCAGGGTCTGCAGGAACTCGGTCATGGTCTGCATCCAACGGCCTCCTTGCCCTTGGCGGTCACTGAGAACACGTGGTCGCCGCCCGACATATCGCTGGGCGGGCGCGACTCGAACATCAGGCCCTTTTGCACCAGCGACATGAGCACGGGCCAGTCATCCGTCTCGGGGCCGGTGCAGAAGTGGTTGCGATAGGGATGCTGCCCGCGCTTGCGGGGGTGTGAGATGCCGAGACTGTGCTCGATGACGTGGCGCTCCTCGTCTGTCAGGGTCATTGTGTCGTCCTCCTTGCTCGTTGGCAGCACGAAGCCCACCGCGCGCCGTAGCTCCCGGCCCTTGGCATCGACGATGGGCTTGCGCTCGGGCTCGGCGACCTGCATGCCGCGCTGCGCAGTCGCATCGTACTCCACCCAGGTCCAGTAGCCCTGCGGGGGCTGGCTCATGGAAGATGCATCTCCCGGTTCAGTGGCTTGCTCGTGTCGAGGTTTGCCGCTTCTGCCGCATGGTCCCATGCTCTGCAGATGCGCGCCTCGTCGTCCGAAATCACCAGCTCGTTGGGCTCGCCGATGTACACGAAGAACAGCGGTCGCACCCCGTCCTCGACCCATTCGCCCTTGCCCACAAAGGCGTGTTTGTCCTTGCGCGGCAACGTCGGCAGAATCTGGCTGAGACCATCGATGATCTGGACCACCACGCTTGTCTTGACCGGCTTGCCCAGCGTTATCGAGTGCACCTGCCAGCCGATCACCATGCTGTCCTCGAACGTGTGGCTGCTCATTCGAGCCCCGTCCAGCCCTTGACCATCATCACCTGCCAGCTGGTCCAGTTCACGATGCCACCGACCTGGGAAGCCCCGGCAGCGTGGCAGTCGCCTTGCTGGCAAGGTCGTCGCACATGGCCACATAGCGCGGCTCCCAGGGGCCGGCAGAGTCGTGCTCCTGCCACAGCTTCGCCATCTCATCGGCGGTGTAGCGCGTGACGTCTACGGGTTTCATCTTCTCATCCCAATCTTGCTTGAGCATCGGGTGCACCACCTTCTGCCCCGCAAACCAAAACGTCTCAATCACCACGTCGTTGACCTCGACCCATGCGTGCATCATGGGGTGCCCCGCGCAGGTGATGAGGCCGTGCACCACCTGCATCGCATCGCTGCCGAATGGACCGTCCAGACGCTTTTGCACCGCCTCCATCTTCTCGGGGTCCTTGCTGTTGAATATCCACGGGAGGGGTTCACGCACCGGCGACGTGCTGCCGTCGTCGTGCTCCACGGTGAAACACGTGGCCAGCACGTAGTCGGCAGAGTCCTGAAAGCACTGGTGCGTGGGGTAGAGCTGCTTGGGGTTGGCGATGCTGTCTTTGCGCCGCTGCTCCACGTCCGGTTTGCCAAGGTACACCACCTGCTTCATGTGCGCGACGATCTGTGGATGCGGTCGAGGCCCTGCTTGGCCTTGACGGTGAGGTAGGGGGTGTAGCGGGCAGACGGCAGCTTGCCGGGCGCCACCCTGGGCACCACGGCGGCCGGCGCATCCTCGTGCACATTCAGCATGGCGGCGCGTTGCTCCAGCTCCAGCTTCTCGGTGGTCAGGCGCTTCTCCAGGGCAGTAAGTCGCGCGCGCTCGGCAAAGAGCACCCCGCGCTCCGTCTGCACCTCACTGGCGCCGCGAGCGATGCGACGCTTCTCCGCCTCCAGCTCAAGCAAAAACCGCTTGCGCTCTGCCAGCCAGGCGTCACGCGATGGGCTCTTGGCTTCCAGCTCGGCGGCGCGCTCGGCCCATTTGTAGGCCAGCGGGTGTTTCTTCTCTTTGGCGAAGCGACGCAGAATGTGCGAAAGGCGCATGCGATTTCCTCCGGCTGCACTCCATATCTGGCTCAGCCGTGCTGCACAACCCGCAAGCGAGCCCCTGCACAATTTTATTGACGCCATGTTGACTATGCAGCAACCTCACATTGTTGCCCTTGTTCTACGTGGCGAGCCCGTTGCAGTTGGCCCGCTCCCGCCCGAGGCGACACGCAGAGTGCCCATCGCGATCTAAGCGAGCCGGCGTGCCTGCGGACCAAGCCAAAACAAAACAGAGGTGGTGCAGCGTGCCAGCGGCGCTAACCGAAGTCGACACGCGCGAGGTGAGTCTCGTTGACCGGGGTGCGGTCAAACGCAGGTTCGCGATGCGCAAGAGGGATGGGGCAATGCTCACATTGGTGGAAAAGGCGCTGAAGGTGCCTCTTGAGCCGGAGATGCTCGCCAAGTTCGAGGCCGAGATCAAAAAGCTCCAGGGCGATGCCGCCGCGGTAGACCCCAACCTCAAGGGCGCCCTCAAGGGCCTGCTGCAGATGTTCGTGATGTTCAAGGACAAGCTGTCGCCCGAGCTGCTCGGCGCGATGGCGCATCTCGTTGGGTTCTCCGGCCAGCAGATGGCGGGGCTGACGGGCGGCGATGCCGGCGACACCAGCGGCAGCGATGGCGCGGCAGCAGGCGACGACGGCGAGGGCGAGGGCGGATCTGCGGGGGGCGACGACCCCACCGAGACCCCTCCCCCGGACGGCGACCCGAACGCCAACAAGGAGGCCGCGCCTCCCGAGGGTGGCGACACGCCCCCTGACCCCAACGACCCGAACAATAAGAAACCCCCATTTGGAAAGCGTGACAGCGTGGATCCAGCATTCGAGGCATTCAAGAAGGCAGCCGACGCGGAGAACGCCAAGCTGCGCAAGGCCCAGGACGAGCTGCGCAAGCAGAACGATGAGATCCGCGCTGACCTGCGCAAGCGTCAGATCAGCGAGGACGTCCGCAAGAAGTTCCCCAACCTGGGTGCCAACGAGGCCATCACGCAGATGTGCTTCGAGCTGGACCAGAAGGGGCTTCTCAAGAGCTTCGAGCCCAAGCTGGCCGCGTGGAACAATCAGATGGAGGCCTCCGAGCTGTTCAAGGAGGCTGGCGCTGGCGGCGACGGGCAGGATTTGACCCCCGCGCAACAGCTCAACGTGGCGGCCAAGGAGCTGCAGAAGAACGACAGCAAGCTGTCCTTCGCCAAGGCCTACGACATGGCCTGCGCGCAGAACCCCGAGCTTCGCAAGAACATCCACAAGAAGTCCTTGCGAGACTGAGGCGGCCCGGAACCAGCCGCCGAACATCACGACTAAGCTGCACCGGAGAACACCATGCCTAACGCACTGCCGTACCAACAGCTCGCTCCCTACACCAATGCGGTGAAGCATGTGGTGGGGGCCATCGCCGACGTGGACCTGCGCACCAAGCAGTATCTGTGCCTGGTCAAGACCACGACCGGCACGCTGGATGTCGCCAGCACCCAGGGCGTCGCCATCGTCGGCGTGCTCCAGGACAAGCCCAAGGCCGGCGAGGAATGCCTGGTCATGGACGAGGGCGACACGCCGTGCATCGCAGGCGCTGCCATCACAGACGGGCAGGCGCTGATGGTCGATGCGACCGGCAAGGTGATTCCGGCGACGGGCACCAACGTCATCGTGGGCTACGCCCGCGGCGTGGCGGCGGCAGCAAACCTGCTGCTCACCATGCACCTGGCCTCCTAAGCAGAATCGAGCAGCACCGACACGTAGCACCAGGCAGCACGCAGCACCGCACCAACACCACGGAAGGGTGAGCAGATGGCCGGCAATCCAGCAATCGGAGACGTGCACTACAACCAGATGCTCACCAACTTTTCGGTGAGCTGGACCTCGGACGCCAGCAAGTACGCGTCGGGGCAGAATGCGTTTCCGACCGTGCGCTGCGAGCACAAGTCGGACGCCTACTGGCGCTTCAGCAAGGCCGACCAGCTGCGCGCTGCGATGCGCCCCCGTGCCGCAGGCGGCGAGGCCGCCGAGGCGGGCTTCGGCATCGACCCCAACGCCGAGTACACCTGCAAGAACTGGGCGCTTCGGGTGGCCATCCCCGACGACAAGCGCGACAACTCAGACCCCGGCATCGACCTCGATCGGCGCGCGGCGGTGTTCCTCTCCGACCAGATGCTGCGCGCCCAGGAGGCGGACTTCCTCAGCCGCTACTTCAAGAGCGGCGTGTGGGGCTACGACGTCACCGTGGGCACCACGTGGGACCAGGCCGGCTCCACCCCGATCAAGAAGCTGCGCGCGGCCATCATCCAGGCCGAGTCGCAGAGCGGCTTCCAGGTCGACACCATCATCATCTCCAAGCGCGTTTGGGGCATCCTCCAGGACAACGCCGACTTCATGTCGCGCGTGAACTTCGGAACCCCCGCCCCCGCGGGCCAGCAGCCCAACCCGTCTGTGGTGACCCCGCAGCTGTTGGCGCAGGTGCTTGAGCTCAAGAAGGTCATCGTCGCCTCGGCGGTGCAGTGCACCAGCCAGGCCGGCGCCACGGAGACCTACGACTTCATGTCGGGCAAGGACTGCCTGCTCATCTTCGCGCCCGAGAACGCCGAGATGGACGGCCCGACCTCGGGCGCCAAGTTCGTGTGGACCGGCCGCACGGGCGCTGGCGCTGACGGCCAGATCTTCCGCTCGTACCGCGACGAGAAGCGCAAGAGCGACATCGTGGAGATCGAGTGCGCCTGGTCCTTCAACATGGTCTGCCCCGAGCTGGGCATCTATGTGCCAGGGGCCATCGCGTAGTACCCTTTGGGGCAACCCCAAAGGAGGTATCCCCCCATGCAGTACATCGCGCTCAAAGAGATGGAGACGGCCACCGGCACCAAGATGCCCGGTGACCTGGTGCCCGAAGCCGCCGAGTGGGACCGTTGCTGGTTCACCACGGGGCACGTCGCCGCGTACCCCGATGAGATGATCCCCGAGGTGCGCAGGCACATGCACACGGGCCACCTGCAGATGCACGGCACCGAATTTGGCCAGAGCGCCGTGGGCCAGGCACTGTCAGAGAAGCGGGCACCAGCGCCAGACATCCTCACGGTAAGAGAACCCACAGTGGACCCGGCGGTGGTGCCCGTCACGCTTGGCGCAGAGGCCCCCCTGGGCGGCAAGGGCCCCCCGGACCAAAGCAGCTCGGCCCCGCAGCCCGTCCCCGAAGTGCCGTCGCAGCCCGTGCAGCACACGGACCCGCTGCAGGAGCAGGCCAAGGCCGTGCCCCTGCCAGCGGAAGCCGACGCCTACGTTCCAGGCAAGGCAAGCGGGACAATACCGATCACGCTGCGAGACGCGGACGACGCTGCCAAGCAACCCATCACCGCCGATGCGCAGGGCGAGGTTGTCGATCCTGCTGCGCCCTCAGAGCCCGCAGATGGCCCTGAGACGGGCGCAGAGCCAGACACCACCCCCAATGCGACCGACAAACCGCGCGGGCGCCTGGGCCGCCGCGGACGGCGCTAGGAGAGGGGGCACACCATGCCCTTCACCTACGGCGGCAGCGGCTCGACTCTGGACCGCTTCCGCCGCCTCATTGGCGACACCAACGCCGCCAGCCCGCAATTTCAAGACAGCGAGGTGCAGGTCTACCTCGACGACTTCCCCGTGCCCGCGGGGGCGACGCCGTTTCGCGCTGCCATCGAGGCGGTGCAGGACCTGGCCGCCAAGTACGCCCGCGACGTGAACCGCACCCTGGGCCAAGCGTCTGTCAGCGGCAGCGACAGGGCCAAGGCCTACGCCACCCTGCTGTCGCAGCTGCGCGCCCGTCAGATGCGCGCCGGGGGCGGGCTGCTCCCCATGGAGGTGGGCGGGGCGACGCGCGCCGAGCACTGCGCAGTGCGGCAGAACCGCGGCCTGGTGCAGCCGATGTTCACGCGCGGCATGTACGACCTCCCTGGCACGCGGGGCAACGGCGACGACACGGGGGACGACCATGATCGATGAGTCCCTGCGGGCGATGATGACCCAGGAGGTGGCCTACGCCCGCAGCGAGGGGCGCACGGCGCACGGGGACATGCAGTGCGGCTACCCGTCGAGCCTGCTCATGGCGCGCGTCGAGCCCCGCGTGGAGTTCGTGCGCACGGGGCCAGACGGGGAGGACATCAACAGCCAGCTGCAGGTGCTCACCACCACCTTCGTGCCCGAGAACTGCAAGATGTGGGTCCCCGGCACCGACCGCAGCGACGAAAAGCAGGGCCGCGCGGTCAAGTCGGTCGCCACCATGTACGACGAGAACGGCGATATCTCCCACTATGAGGTGCTGCTGTAATGCCCGGCCCCCTCATCAGCGTGGACTTCATCAGCAAGCCCGAGATCGAAAGCTACCTGCGCCGCGCCTCCGACGTGGTGGACAAGGCCATGGCTGCGGGGCTGTACCAGCTTGGCTGCGCCGTCATCTCCGACTCCATCCCGCGAGCGCCCAAGGACACAGGGACGCTGAGAAACAGCGCCTACTGCGAGCTGCCCAAGGGCACGGGCTCCTCCACGTCGGTCACCGGGGGCTATGGCGGGTTCGCCAAGGCGTATGCGCGCGTGCAGCACGACAACGAGAGCTTCCGCCACACAGAGGGCAGCTCGCACTTTCTGCAGAAGGCCGTCGATAAGTTCGCGCCGCAGGGCCAGAGCTTCCTCGCCGACATCATGGCCAATGCCATCCAGAGCGGCAACGCGCCCCCGATGAACAGCCGGGGCACGCAGACGGCGCCAGGCGGCCAGGTGGGCGGCAAGTCGCGCAAGAAGTCTGGCAGCAAGAAGGGCGGCGCCAAGCGCAAGCCAGGCGGCAGCAGGCGGAGGCGCACGTGACCCCGACCCCTCCCGAGCAGCTCCCCGACATCGCGATCTGCAGGCAGCTGCTGTGCGACGAGGTGGCCCCCGACATGGAGCTGGTGTTCGGGCGCAATTTGTTCTGCGGGCCGATGCGCACCATCCAGCAGCGCCCCGGCGTGCCCGACCCGCAGGTGCCGCAGCGCGCCGTGTTTGTGCTGGTGAGCGGCGGCGAGCCCCCCAAGACCCAGCATGACGGCGGAGTCGAGCACAACAGTTTGGTGCAAGTGTGGGTGCGCGGGGAGCGGGGGCGCTTCGAGGACGGCCAGGCGCTCGCTAGGTCCGTCTGGTACGCCCTGCACGATAAGCAGATGGACGGATATCTTGCCGTAGAATGCCAAGAATCGGAGCCACGCTACAACGGCCCCGGCGACGACCTCCACTCGTGGGTCATCGTGACGCGTGTGCAGTATTTCAGCTAAGCGGCCAGCGCCGCAGAGAGGCGATGCAGCATGAGCAAGCGATTAGGGCGGCTGGCCAAGGTCACGGTGAGCACCGACGACACGACCTACACGCCGGTCAAGGGACTGAAGGAGACGACCTTCAGCGGGTCGCGCGCCGAAATCAAGGTGACCTCGCACGACGACGGCGACTTTGAAACCTACCTCCCCGGCAGAGTCGACGGCAGCATCGACCTCAAGCTGTTTTTGGACGATGCAGATCCGGGCCAGGCCATCCTCAACGCCGCATGGCTCGCCGGCTCCATCATCTATGCGCACTTCGTGCAGGTGCCGGGTGCCACGTCGGGCAAGAGCTACAAGGGCAAGGTCATCGTCACAAAATTTGAACAGGTGGGCGGCGACAACGACGCTGCCGCGATCAACCTCACGCTGCGCTTTGCGGGCCCGCTGGTCTACACCACGCAGGACACCACCGACCAGGTTCTGGCCACGGTCTAAGGAGAGGGCATGAGCAAGCAACTTGGAAGGCTGGCGAAGGTCCTCATCTCTGTCGATGCGGGCACCACCTGGCTGCAGATCAAGGCGATGAAGGAGACGACCTTCTCGGGCAGTCGCGCCGAGATCAAGGTCACAAGCCACGACGACGGGGATTTCGAGACCTACCTCCCCGGCAGAGTCGACGGGTCAATCGACCTCAAGCTGTTCCTCGACGATGCAGATCCGGGGCAGCTGGCGCTGTGCCAGGCGTGGCTGAGCGGCTCCAGCTTCCTGGTGCACTATGTGCAGCACCCTGGCCCCACTTTCACCGAGTACGCCGGGTCTGGTATCGTGACCAAGTTCGAGCAGATGGGCGGCGACAACGATGCCGCCGCGATCAACGCCACCATTCGCTTCTCGGCGGCGCTCGTGCAGCAGGACCAACCCACGACGCCCGATGAGGTACCTGCAGCGGGCGCGTAACAGGAGCCTCGATGCGCGTCACCAGCACCCCCCCCACCGGCAAGTTCAGCATCAACATCAACGGCAAGCAGCGCACCGGCAGCATGAGCATGAAGAGCCTGTGCACCCTGGAGCGGGAGCTGGGCTTCTCCATCATCCAGGCGCTGCGCGACCCCACGCGCTATTGGGGCTTCGACACCATCGCCACGGTGCTGTGGGTGGCGCTCAATGCCGAAAACCCCCGCATCACCAAGGAGCACGTGCAGCTGTGGATGCAGACGCACCTGGAGGAGGGCGGCACGCTCGAGGATTACATCACAGCGAGCCAGCAGGCGGTGTTTACGGGCATGGGCAAGCAGGTGCGCATCGGCGACCAGGTGAAGAAGATCAAGGCCGGCGAGCTGGCGGACGTGGACGGGCCGGTGGAGGGCGTCGAAGATGAGGCCGCCAATGAGGAGGGCGGCGAGGAGCACGCCCCTTTGGAGGACGTGGACGCCCCGCCGCAGAAGAAACGCCGCTCGGCCTAAAGCGGGACGAGCAGGGCCACCTGTGGTTTGATTGGTACGCGCTGCTGCGTCTGGCTTCGAGCGCGGGGCTCAAGCCCAAGGAGTTCTGGCGCCTGTGCTTCTACGAGTTCCACGCCTACATGGAAGGGCACCACCAGCACATGGAGACGCTCAAGGGCCTGCAGGCGTGGACGTGCTCGAACCTGATGAATATGTGGCGCGACCCCAACGGCGACGTCATCACCCCCAACCTGCTGCTTGGCAAGCAGGAGGAGCGGGTGCCCATCACCAGCCCCGAGCAGTTCGCGGAGATGGCCGCCAAGGCACGCGCCAAGGCGCGCATGGAGGACGTGTGACGTGGCCGACCAACAGGTAAACTTTCGATTCGGGGGCAACAGCGACGACCTGGACAAGATGTTTAAGCGGGTCCAGGGCAACTTCTCCCAGCTCGAAAGCCTGGCCGGCGCGGTGTCGGGCGTGTTCGCGTTCGACAAGATCAAAGATGGGCTGATGAGCTTCGTGGAGGAGGCCGACTTCGCGGAGGCCGCCTCGCGCAAGCTGCGTGGCACGATGATGGCTTCGGGCCAAGCCGGCGACCCTGCCGCCATCGAGGCGATGGCGGGGGCGCTGGCGCAGCTCACGGTCTACCAGGACGACACCACCATCGAGGCGTCGGCCATGCTGTCGCGCTTCCAGCTCACCCAGCAACAGATCATGCAGCTCATCCCTGCCGTGCAGGACCTGGCCAGCTTCATGGGCCAAGACCTGGTGTCGAGCGCTGACGCGGTGGGCCGTGCTGTGGCTGTCGGGGCGCAGGGCCTGCGCGCCCTCAACCTGGGCTTCACCGCCAATCAGCG
This sequence comes from Tympanopsis confertula, assembly GCA_026745395.1. Taxonomy (NCBI): domain Eukaryota; kingdom Fungi; phylum Ascomycota; class Sordariomycetes; order Coronophorales; family Scortechiniaceae; genus Tympanopsis; species Tympanopsis confertula. Next base: position 17,602 of record JAOYNU010076842.1, on the reverse strand, counting down.
CGCCGCCTTCGACAACGCCTCTGCGCAGGACCGCGTGCAGATCATCATGGCCAAGATCAACGCCACGGCGCCGGGCTTCGCGCAGGCGATGGCGCAGACGGCAGGCGGCGCGGCCAAGATATTCGCCAACAACGTCGGCGAGGCGAAGGAGGCGATTGGTGGGCTGCTGGATCAGCCCATCGCCGACGTGTTCAACCTGCTGTCGGACGCGGTGAACAAGGCCACGGCGGCATTCCAGCAGATGAGTCCCACGTCCCGCGCCATCGCCCTGGGGCTGACGGGCCTCACGACGGGCGTGGCGGCCGGCACAGCGGGCTTTGTGGCCCTCTCCAACGGCATGAAGCTCATCTCTCCCATCGTCTCGCCGCTGGTGTCGGGCTTCGCCAACATCATGAACGCCGAGATCACACTGACGGGGATCACGGCTTCCTGCACCAACGGCTGGAAGGCGATGCGCACGGCGGCGGTCACCGCCTGGGGCGGCATCATTGCGCCCATCTTGGCAGTGGCTGCGGCGGTCGTGGCGGTAATCACGGTGGTGGGCGTCTACAAGCGCGCCTGGGACGCCAACCTGGGCGGCATTCGCACCAGCATCATGTCCTGGGTGGGGTCCGTGCGGGAGATGTTTTCCGCCCTCTTTAAGTGGCTGGGCGACGCGTGGAACAACGTGGCGGGGTTTTTCACCGAGAAGATTGTCTACATCCAGGCGCGCTTGCACGGCGCGTCGGGGGAGGACGCCACCAAGCAGGGGCAGGCCGCCAAGCAGCAGGCGATGGCAGGCGGCGGCAACATCTTCGACGAGGGCATTGCGAAGCTCAACGACGCGTGGGCCGCGGGCAAAGACATGCTGTCGGAGGCGGGCCAGGAGTTCGAGAAGGACTTTGAGGCAGGCGCCAAGGTCTTTGGGCTGGACAAGCTGCGCGACGCGCTCGGGGGCGGCGGCAAAAAGGACGCAGCGGCCATCCCTGGCGGTGCTGGCGGGCCGCCCAAGGACATGGAGCCGCTGACCCTCAAGACGGCGTTCGCGGGCATGAGCGATAAGGCCATGAAGCTCATGGACGAGCACATGGCCCAGCAGATCGTGTCTGTGCTCGGGGGCGGATCGCTGCGCAAGACCTCGCAGATGCTGCAGACGCTGGAGAACGTCTCGGGGCTGTCGGAGGGGACGCTCACCACCATCCTCACCAAGACCAGCACGGGGGCGGGCAATTTGTCGCAGGTGGCCGACGCGCTCAAGGGCACGAGCGAGGGCGTGGTGGACGCGCTGCTCAAGGCGTCCAACTACGACATCGCGGCCGTCATGGCCACAGCGCCGGCCATCAAGGGCATGAGCGACCAGATGGTCACCTCGCTGCTTGCTGCGGGCGCCGGGGTGCAGGGGATCGCCGCCATCGCGCCCCAGGTCAAGACGATGAGCGACGGCATGGTCCAGCAGCTGGTCGCCGCGGGGGCCAGCGCCCAGGAGATCGGCGCGATGGCGCAGGATCTGGGCAGCATGAGCGATGGCGCCGCCAAAGCCATCCTCGACACGGGGGCCAGCGCCGCGCAGCTCGGGGCCATGGCGCCCTACCTCAAGACGATGAGCGACGATGTGATCAAGGCGATCATCAAGGCGGACGGCGACTCGGCGATGTCGCTGTCCAGCATTGCGCCGCACATTCAAGGCATCAGTGACTCGGTGATCAAGCAGTTCATGGAGCTGGGCGGCAGCGTGGAGGCGCTCGCGCAAACCGCCGACCAGATGCGCACCGTCGCCAACAGCGCAGACACGGCCATGCAGGCCGCAGACGCCTACTGGCACACGCTGCAGGGCTCTTTGCAGCAGCACGGGACCGAGTACGCCGGCCAGATCGCGCAGGGAATGGGCCAGGCCGGGGGCGCCTTCACCAACGCGATGGCGCAGCTCAACAAGGGCGACATCTACGGGGCGGCCATCTCCGGCATCAGCTCCGTCGTCACCGAGAGCAAGAGCTTCCAGGCGCTCTCGGGCAAGATCAACGAAATCTTCTCCAACTTTGCGCAGGCGCTGAACCCTCTCTTCGACGGCCTGGCGCCCATCTTCGACCTCATTGGCACGTTGCTGCAGGCGATAGGCGGGGCGATTAAGAGCATTCTGCAGGGGATCCAGCCAATCTTCGCGCTGATCACCGCGGTCTTGAAGCCCATTTTTTCCATCGTCAACAGCATCTTCGGCGCCCTGTCCAAAACCTTCAAGGACCTGTTCGCGCCGCTGGGCTCAATCATCAAGGGACTGATGCCTATCTTCAACATGATAAGCACCGTCTTTGGCATGCTCGCGCCGATCCTGATGAAGTTGATGATGGCCACAAGTCCCTTGAACATCATCCTGAGCGTCGTCGCTGCCATCTTCAAGGCGCTCGAACCTGTGTTCGCGGTGGTGACGAAAGTTATTGGGCAAGTCATCAATTTCATCATGGGGATCTTCAAGGCGCTGGCCGGCGCCTACAACGCGGTCATCGGCTTCATCGCCAAGATCGTGCAGGACCTCATTGGCAAGATCCCTGGCATGGGCGACACCGCCAAGAAGTGGGCGGACGGCATTCGCAAGTCGGAGATCAACCTCAGTCAGTTCGATGTCGCGATGAACCAGATCACTGAGGACTCCACCAACCAGGACGATACGGTCAAAGATCTGTCGGACTCGCAGGAGGACGCCGCCAAGACCATCGACCAGTCGGGCCAGGAGATTGGCAACGCGCCGCAGGGATTCAAGGTGGCGCTGGCCGAGTACACGGCCGCCACCGCCGTGGCCACCAGCGCCATCAGCGACATCATCGCGCAGATGAACCGACCGAGCGGCGGCATCGCCAATCAGCCCATCTACACGCCAGGGCAGCCCGTAGGCACCCCCGTGCAGAGCGGCCAGGCCGGCGCGGGCGCGTCGGTCAACATCTTCGTGAGCAACCCCGATCCCGCGACCCTGGCCGCCACCGTGCAGCAGCACATCGAGAAGATGAACCTGCAGCGCACGGGCAACCCGCTGGCCTCGCGCCTGCGCTTCTCCGTTCCCTCTGTGGGCAGCGGGCTGAAATAGCCCCATGCCCTTCCTCACGGTCAACGGGGTGACGGTCCCCATCGACACCGCGAGCGTCAACTACGCCCAGGTGATGGCCGACTCCAAGAGCTACATGGGCTATGCGCGCAAGGGCCGCGTGGCGCGCAAGCGGTCATGGGCCTGCAAGACGCCCATGATCGACGCGGACCTGGCGCAGGCGCTCGGCGGCATCATTCAGTGCCGCGGCGACGTCTACGGTTTCGACGACCTCACGCTGTTTAGCCAGAAGGGCATCCTGGGCGTGCAGAGCGCGGGCGGCTCCGGCGCCCCGGCGTTTCTCACCAACAGCGCGGCGGCCGATGGCTCGTTCAACCCCGAAAGCCCAACCTTTTCGGGCTACTCCATCTACACGGGGGTGGGGCGGGTCAATCGCCTGGCGGCCAACGATGCCAGCTTCGAGACGAGCAACCCCCTGACGGCCATCAACGGGGCGTCGGCCGCGCAGGACGGCGCGCACTATTACATCGGCAGCAAGTCGGTCAAGGTAAGCGACTCGGCAGGCGGCTCAAACCGGGGGGTGCAGAGCGCGGCGCTCACGGGCTTCACGGCGAGCACCACGAGCACCTTCTCGGTCATGGTCTACAACGGGCTTGCGGTGCCGCTGCCGATGACCCTGGCCATGTACACGGGCCCCGGCGTGCTGATTGTCAGCACCCCCGTCACCGTCCCCGTAGGCGGCTGGTCGCGCATCGCGCTGTCTTTCACCATGCCCTCCAACGGGCAGTTCAGATGGCAGCTGGTGTCCGCGCAGAGCGGCTTTGCGGGCTCGTGGTGGGTAGACGCTGCGATGCTCGAATACGCCTCGTCAGCGAGCCCCTGGACGGCTCCTGGGGCCTCTGCAGTGGGGAGCACAACCTTCACCACGACGCAGTGGGCGCTCCCGTTCGGGCAGACGTTCTTGGCGGGGCTGCCCGATGCGCCCGATGGCGAGGTGTCTGTCGGCATTTGGACGCAGCTGAGCCAGATGAACGACTCGACCTCGCGCACCCTGTTTAACCTGCGACGCAACGGCGGCAACCCGCAGATGAACCTGTCGTGCATCGGCAACTTTGTGAGCCTGGCAGTGACGGCCGACAACGGCTTTCTGTACTCGCTGACGGCCACCCTGCCCAATCAGGCGCTCATCGACTCGTGGCACTACATCGTGGTGAACCTGCGCCAGGCCCCGCGCAAGGGCGGCAATTGGGCGGAGCTGTGGATCGACGGGGTGCTGACCCTCAACGCCCCGGCAGCGACGCTGTACGGCGCCGAGCCGCCCAACCTCAACCGCCTGCAGGTGCTTGAGCAGGTGTGGGGCGCGGGCGCGTGGAACGGCCAGATCAACGAGATGCAGCTCAACCCCTACTGCCTGCCGCCCAGCGTCATCACCCAGCTGTACGCCGCGCAACCCAGCGTGCGCCCGCAGGCGCCCCAGGTGCTGCTCTCTGGCGGCGTCGTGGGCAACCAGAGCACCGCCTGCATCGGCAGCAAGTTGACCTATGGCCCCGTGTTTGGGCACTACAGCACGGACCCGAACGTGGGGCTCACCCCCATGACGGTGATGTCCTTCCAGCTCGACGAGGTGTGAGTGGCCGACTTGATCAAGCCGATGATGCGCGTGAACGGCATCCCGCTGCGTCTGGCGGCGGCCAACGCGCCCAACGTCACCTACGAAGATGTCGCCATGGTATCGGAGCGCTCGGCCCGCGGCATGCTGGTGGGGACGCGGCGCGGCGTGGTGCGGGCGCTGACAGTCAAGACGGTGCCCTACATATGGCCAGAGGCGCACTGCATCGCCGCCCTGGTCGAGGGCATCGGGGCCGCCTGCAGCTTCGACACCTTCCAGATGAACCGCGCCCTGACGGGGGTTGTGACCTCTGGCTGGAGCATCAGCACCACGGACTATCTGTCGCAGCCAAGCTGCCTGCAGTCGTCCTCCAGCGGGGGCACGGTGACGTGGAGCGCCCCGCAGGCCTCCGCGTGGTTCTCCTCGCAGCTCGGGGTCACGGTCAACCTCTGGTTCAAGATCAGCACGGACGCCGCCTTCACGTTCTTCACGCTCACCAAGGCCGGGGCCACAGACGCCGGCATCACGTGCACGCGGGCCGCGGGCTCCACCATCACCCTCAGCGTCCCCGGCGTCGGCTCGCTCAACGCCACGCAGGCGGCCAACGGCGACTGGCACATGCTGACCTGCGTGCTGCGCGACACCACGCAGAGCAACTTCAAGCAGATGAGCCTCTACGTGGACGGGGTGCTCAAGGGCTCCGTGCCCACCACCAACAGCGCCTACATCTACCCGCAGCGCGACACGCTGGCCCTGGGGCCCTCGCCGGCCAGCGGCAACACCTTGCGCCTCGACGACCTCGTGATATACCCGTTCCCGCTGACGGACAGCCAGGTGTCGGGGCTGTTTCAGTCGCAGACGATCAATGCGGCGAGCGGCCCGGCCGTGACCAGCCCCGCCCCGCGCGAGGTGGCGACGGCCAAGCTGCTGCCGCAAGTGTGGGTGTCGGGCGATGGGGTGGATGACCCCATGGCCATGGTCGGCCACGTCGTCGGCATGCAGGTGCTGCCGGCGCATCGTGACCCCGTGACGTCGGCCCTGGTGACGAATGCCATGGTTCTGGACCTGATGTTCATGGAGGCGCCGCCCCCGGCGTGATGCGATGCGAACAGTCCCGACCAACTACCAGTACACGCAGCTCTACAACAACGGCCTGCTGGCCACCTACATCCAGGTGCTTGCCTACAACAACTCGGGCCTGAGCAGCATCGACATCACCAACTATGATGGCATCGACTTTCTGCGGCAGCTCACGCTGACCGACTCCGTGGACGATCCGGGCTACACCGCCAAGATCACCATGCAGCAGGCGGTCTACAAGAAAAGCTTCTCGCCGCAGAACACCCTGTCCAAGTACAACCAGGGCAACCCCGCCATCTTCGTGGGGCGCCGCATCGTGGTGTACATGGGCAGCGTCCCCGTGGACGTGGCCCCGCAGAGCAGCGACATGGTGGTGGTGGCGGACCTCACGGTGGACACCATCGACTTCCCCAAAGACACCCTGGAGCTGACGTGCTCTGACCGCATTGTGCACTTGCTCAAGAACACCTACATCGACAAGCAGACGACCTACGGGGTCGCGGGCTTCAGCAACTCCATCGAGTCGATCATCCAGCAGGTGCTCGACGACTTTATTAACACGCCCCTGGGCTACACGGTGGTCAACGGCAAGAAGATCACGCTGCAGCTTCCAGGCGGCAGTCCGGGGTTCCTCATGGCTCCTCAACAGATCCAAAAATCGAGTGTGCTCGACTACCTCAATCAGCTCGTGGGCAACATCGGCTGGAGCCTGCGCAGCAAGTGGGTCACCTCGCTGTCGGCGTTCGCGCTGTGCTTCTACGCCCCGGCGCGCGGCATCACGGGCACCAGCGTCTACACTTTCCCCTCGAACATCATCGACGACATCACGCAGGCGTCGATCTCCAAGAACGATATCCGCAACTATATCTACGGGTACTTCACCGACTCGGCGAACAACAACGTCCGCCAGCTCGTGATCGCCCAGGACGCCGCTTCGATCCTCAAGTACGGCGACCCGCCCATGAAGATGGAGATCACAGAGGGGGCCAGCTCGCAGATCAACACGCTGGCGCAGATGAACACCCTTCTGGGCAACGCGCTGACGGATCTCAAAGACCCCGTGTGCCAATACGGCGTGCAGGTGCCGCTGTTCTATGCGGCGGAGACGGGCGACACGTACACGCTTCTGCCTGACGGCGTGTTGTTCGATGTGTCGCAGGTGGTGGGCCTCTGCGCGCTGACGCACACGGTAGGCAAGAACGCCTGCAACACGCAGATGACCCTCAAGGGCGCCATCCCCGGCCAATACAATCGATGGTTCTACGCGGAGGCGCGGCCCGGCATCAGCCCCGCGGCGAACAACGTGGACCCCTCCGCGCCGACTGTGAGCCTGGGCGCAAACATCGGCGAGATCGTCGTCAACTACACGGTGGCGGACCAGAACAACTGGAGCAGCACCGAGATCTACCTGGCAAGCAGCTCTGGCGCGCTCACCCAGACTCAGACCAACAGCAAGTACCAGCGCCCCACGGGCGGCTCGCTCGCAGCCAAGGGCAAGGTGGCGCACTTTCTCATCAGCGCCCTGACCCCTGGCGCGACCTACTGGGTCGGCATCGTGGTCATCGACAGAGACGGCAACATTGGCGCGATGAGCGCGGTGCAGTCGGTCACCACGCAGATGGTGGGGCCCTACCAGACCAACCCCGCGGGGCAGCAGGACCAGCTGCTCAAAAACCCCGACTTCAACATCTTCACGCTGGGCACCGGCCAGCCCCCCGACAACTGGAAGATGACCACCTCGGCCTGGGCGGCGAGCATCGTGGACCTCACCAACGGCGCGAGCGGCGCGCAGTGCCTGGCCTTCTCGTCGGGCATCAGCACCATCGAGAACACCCCGCCCTTTCCCTTCCCCGAAAACGAACTGCTTTCGTTGGGCGTGTGGAGCAAGGCAAGCGGGTCGTGCACGCTCTATCTCACCGTGAACTTCTTGAACGCCAGCAAGTCGCTCATATCGAGCGGCAACAAGAGCTTCGCGCTCACCTCGACCTACGCGCAACAGAGCTTCGCCACGCAGGTCACGCCGGCCGGCACGCGCTTCGTCTCCGTCAACATCTCCTTCTCGATCAGCTCTGGCGTGGCCTACTTGGATCGCGCCTACGTGTCGCGCGCCAAGCCCTACTACAGCTTCAATCCCGTGTTCGGCGTGGTGAACAGCTGGGCCGCTGGCGGAAGCCTGCAGATGCAGCTCGGGCAGCTCAACAACATCGGCATCGACATCGTGGTGCCCACCACGAGCACGAGCTATGCGCTGGTGAAGCTTGGCGGCACCTACTATCTGCAGGCGTCCGTGCACGCCTACAACACCACCACGAGCGTCAGCAACGCGGCCTATCTGCGCATCGATGTCAGCACAGACAACGGCAGCACGTGGACCACGGTGGCGTCAGGGGGAAACACCTATGGCAACGGCACCTGGCAGCTCGCCACGCAGGCCGGCCCCGTGGAGATGAACGCGGGCGACCGCATTCGCTACGTGGTGGGTGGCAACCAGGGCGGAAAGCTCACCAACACGGACGACAATGGGGCCAACGTCAACGGCTCGAACTTTTGCCGCGTGTTCTGCACGCAGAGGCCGGAGCAATGAAGATCAAGATCGAGCGCCACCACGGCGCCGCCACGCGGGTGCAGGTGCTCGACGTGGGCGACAAGCGCGAGGCGGTCTACCAGCGGGTGCAGGAGCTGCTTCGCGAGGCGACGCTGCCCATCATGGCCAAAGACTCGCAGTTCCACTACACCATCACCCACCAGGGCGACGACATCGAGGTCATGCTGCACAGCAAGTGGAGCCACCTGGCAGACGCCACCGCCGAGATCCGCAAGCAGGTCCATGCACACCTGGTGCGCAAGGGACACGAGGTCGAACTAAAGGCCAGCGACGCCGCGGAAAGCCCCCTGTGAGCGCGCCAGAGGGCGAGGAGCAGCTGCCACACGGGGTGCCCGCCGTCTGGTACATGGGCCGGCGCGACGGCACCCCCGTCAACGAGCACCGCTTCCGGGGCGGGATGCGCCACGACGGGGCGCTGTGGTGCGTGGCATGTGGGCGCTTCGAGCACCTCGATGGCCGTCCTTTCGATAAGAAGCCCAGCAGTGGTACCATCGCAGGCACACCCTAGCTTGCGAGGTCTTCCGTGGGCGTCCTGTTCGACATTGGCATCCAACTCCTTGGCGCAGTCGCGCCCCTTCTGGCCAGCGGGGTGGGCGCGCTCATCCTGCGCGGCACCGCGTTGCTCAACGTCAAGATCACCGATGGCAAAAAGCGCGACGCCCTCGCGAAGATTTCGGAGGTGGTGATCACCGTGGTGCAGGGCCTCCTGCAGACCGGCGTGGATGCCGCCAAGAAGGCCAACGGCGGCACGCTGACGGCGGAGCAGGCCAAGGACTACAAGCAGCAGGCGCTCGATGCCGTGGCCAAGATCATCGGCAAGGACATGCTGACGCAGTACGGCACCCTGCTGGGCTACGACGACATCCTGACCTACATCTCCTCCAAGATTGAGAGCGCGCTGTACGCCACCAAGGCGGGGGTCATTCAGGCCACCACCTCTGCGGCCACGGACACCGTGACTCTGCAGCCGTTCTACCAGAGCGACGCGCAGCACCCCGCGCAGCTGGGCACCGGCCAGGTGGTCAACTCGGCGCCGCCCCCCGCCCCGCAGCCGGTGACGCGCTAACCCATGGGCGTCGCGCAGAAGGCGACCCTGACGTTTGCTTCGGGGGACCAGTCGCCAGATCCCGCGGTGACGTTTAAAAACCGCGGGGCGCCTGGCGTCCCGTCCACGCCGCGAGACCTCACGGGCTACACCGCCGCGTTGTCCTACCACATCAACATTGCGGGAAGCGTCGGCCGCAACGTCGTGGTGCAGGGCGACATGTCGCAAGCATCCAGCGGCACCGTCACCTTCCCCTGGGGACCGAATGACCTTGATACCCCCGGCACCTACGACGCGCAGATTGCGCTCATCGACGCAGATGGCAGGGCGCAGACCTGGAACGTGCTCGTGCTCTCGGTGATCCCCAGCACCAGGAGCTAAGCAGCGATGGCCGACCCCATCATCATCGAAGCGCCGAGCACCTACGGCAGCACCGTCGTCGTCGATGATACGATTATCGAGATCACGACAGGGCCGCTGATCCTTAGCTTCGATGCTTCGGGGCCTGCCGGCCCGCCCGGCCCGAAGGGGGACAAGGGCGACACCGGGGCGACGGGCGCCGCGTCCACCGTCCCCGGCCCCGCTGGGCCGAAGGGCGACACCGGCAGCGCGGGGCCAGTTGGGAGCGCGGGGCCGAAAGGGGACAAGGGCGACACCGGGAACACGGGAGCCACCGGCGCGACGGGGCCCGCTGGCGCTGACAGCACGGTGCCAGGGCCCACGGGCGCTGCGGGGCCGGCTGGTGCAACAGGGGCCACGGGGAGCACGGGGGCCAAGGGAGACAAAGGGGACAAGGGCGATCAGGGCGCCCCTGGGGCGACTGGAGCCACGGGGGCCACGGGCGCTGTGGGGGCGAAGGGCGACAAGGGCGACAAGGGGGGCACGGGCGACACGGGCGCTGCCGGCGCGCAGGGCATCGCTGGCCAGGATGGCCGCACCATCTACAACGGCACCAGCACCCCCTCGACGGCGCTCGGCACGACGGGCGATCTGTACGTCAACACCAGCGCCAACACGTACCAGGTCAAGACGGGCCCCTCGACGTGGAGCACCCCCGTGTCCCTCGTCGGTCCTGCGGGCGCCACGGGGGCTACAGGGGCCAAGGGCGACAAAGGGGACCCCGGCGACACGGGGCCTGCCGGCGCGACGGGGGCGACCGGGGCCACGGGCGCTGCGGGGGCGACGGGCGCCACGGGGGCCACAGGCGCTGCGGGGGCGGATGGCAAGACGGTGCGCAACGGATCGGGCGCGCCATCGTCGGGGCTCGGCAACGACGGCGACTTCTACATCGACACAGCATCGATGGGGGGTCCGAAAATCTACGGCCCGAAGGCCTCCGGCGTGTGGCCTGCCGGCGTCTCGATGGTCGGCCCCCAGGGCGCAACAGGCGCCACGGGGGCCACAGGAAGCCCTGGAGCCACCGGCGCGACGGGGGCCAAGGGCGACAAGGGGGACACCGGGGACACGGGCGCCACGGGCAGCCCAGGGGCCACAGGCGCGACGGGCGCAGCGGGAGCAGACGGCCGGACCATCTACAACGGCACCAGCGCGCCCTCGACGTCGCTGGGCAGCGTGGGCGACATCTACATCAACACGTCGGCCAACACGTACCAGATCAAGACGGGCAGCTCGACGTGGGGCACGGCGGTGTCACTGGTCGGGCCACAGGGCACAGCAGGGGCCACGGGGGCCACCGGCTCGCCAGGCGCCACGGGGGCGGCAGGCGCTGACGGCAAGACGGTGCGCTATGGCAGCGGCGCGCCCTCCAATTCGCTGGGCAACGATGGCGACTTCTACGTGGACACGGCCGGCTCGCCGGGGCCGTACTTTTACGGCCCGCGCGCCTCTGGAATGTGGCCTGCTGGCGTGTCCATGGTCGGGCCACAGGGGCCAGCAGGGACGACGGGCGCCACGGGCGCCGCAGGGACGGCCGGCACCAACGGGACCAACGGCAATACCATCCTCAATGGCACGTCCAACCCTACGAGCGGCCAGGGCGCGAATGGCGATTTCTTCATCAACACGGCCACGTGGACAATTTTTGGCCCCAAGTCAGCTGGCGCCTGGCCAAGCACGGGCACGAGCCTCATCGGCAGCGGCGCAAGCTTCCCGAACACCACGCAGATGGTGCTGTTCACCAGCGCCAGCACCACCTGGGGCACCGGCACCAACGCCGCCATCACGTGGACGGTGCCGACGACCTGGAACGGGCAGACGGTCACCAAGTGCGTGGTCACCAACATCATCGCTCGCCTGATCAGCGGCGCGCCGGGCAACAGCGCTACCTTCGCCCTGGCGCTCGATGGCAACAACCCCTGGTTCACGAGAAACCTGCCTCCTGCTGGTTCTGGCGTGGATTTGGGCGAGTACAACCTGGACCGCCAGTCGCTGTCTGCCACGGTCAAGATGCTGGGGCCGGGCACCAACCTTGTCATCACACCGGGCGGCACGTTCGCCGCCTCCAGCGTGTGGCAGTTCGACGTCATCGGCTACTACGTGGGGCTCAAGTAGTCCCGGAGGACCAGGGCGATGGATGAGCTTTTCACTGTGGAGCTGACACTGGAGGAGGGCAGGGTGCTGCTCTCTTTGGCCATCGCTGCCCTGCGCGGCAGCTCGCTGGCCATGGACGATCAGGCGCGCTGCGTCGCCGCCAACGCGGCCGCTGCCAAGCTGCAAAACCGCATCGCTGCGTGCGCCTGCTACCCCGAGCAGTGCAGGCCCACCAAGGAGCCCAAGCCATGAAGATAGGGATCGACCCCGGCCACGGCGGGACCAACATCGGCTGCGCAGGGGGCGGGCTGCGCGAGGAGGAGCTGACCCTGCGCACGGCCATGAGCGTGCAGCGGGCCATGCTGACGGTGGACCCCTCGCTGACGGTGGTGCTGAGCCGCGAGCACGACGACACGATGTCCCTGAGCGAGCGTGCGCGCCGTCTGGCCGACTGCTCGCTCATCTTCTGCCTACACTTCGACAGCGCGCCCAAGCCCGAAGAGGGGGCGCTCGGCACCTACGGCTTCGAGGGCGACGAGATTGCCGAAGAGGTGGCATTCCACATCGAGCAGGCCGCCCCCATCGTGCTGCGCCCCAAGACGCCCAAGATGCAGCCGGTCAACTCGACCGACTGGACGGCGCGGGCTTACAACTGCCTCGTGCACCATCGCCCCCGCCCGTCGCTGCTCATCGAACTGGCGTTTCTCTCCAACCCCAAGCACACCGAGTACCTGCACCAGCCCAACGCGCAGACGGACCTGGCGCTCCTGCTGTGCTCTGGCATCCTGATGGCCGAGCAGATGCTCCAGCGCACGCCGCCCAGGGTGTGATGGACCCGAACTTGGCCATAGACATCCCAACCATCGTTGCGCCGCTGCTGACGGCAGGGCCAATGGGCATCATCGCGGCTTTGGGGTGGGTCATGTACTACAGGGTCGATCAGAAGCTGACGCGCAAAGAGCGCGAGAACCGCGCCCTGATGGACAAGTTCATCGCGCTGGCGGTGAGCAACGGGCAGCTCGTGCAGCAGGTGCAGCGCACCAAGGGAGACACGCCATGAACATCGGCCTGGTGCTCTTGGCCTGGAAGATGATCGACCAGGACCAGCTCAATCGCGCGGTGGCGCACCAGGTGGTGCACCCGCACAAGAGGCTGGGCGAAATCGTCGTCGAGAAGGGCTTTTGCACGAGCGAGCAGGTGCAGATGTGCCTTGGCAAGCAGGAGCTGCTGCGTCGCGGGCATCTCACGGTCCCCGACATCGAGCAGATCGGCGACTACCTGGTGGAGCAGAACGCGCAGAGCATCGAGGATCTGAAACATCGAGGAGGCCGGCGATGAAAAAGAAGGTCAAGCTGAGCGAGCAGGAACAGGAACGTCTGCGCAGAGAGCAAGAGCAGAAGCAGCTTGCGCTTCCCGGCACGCAGACCGACAAGGGCCCCCCGCCAAACTGGTGGCGTCTGTACGGCCAATGATGCTATGGCTGCGGCCATGGCCAAGAAGGCATCCAAAAAGCGCACGAAGGCCGCCTGCAAGTGCTACGAGGGCGCAGACAAGGCGCTGCGACCGCACGGGGCGAAGATGCCCTTCGACATGCTCTTCGACCTGAAGGGCGGCAAGGTGTCGCGCAGCGCCCGCATGCGCATCGTCGTGGAGAAGGCCGACGACCCCGAGGAGCGCAAGCGGCGTCGCCGCCTGCCGATGCTCACCGCCAACTTCTGCCCCATGTGCGGGGTCAAATACCCGGAGGACATGCCTTGAGCAAGAAGCAAAAGCGCACCATCGCGCTCGATTTCGACGGCGTGCTGCACCAGTACGACGGGTGGAAGGATGGCAAGATCAGCCCACCCATCGAGGGCGCGCGACAGGCCGTGGAGTACCTGCTCAGAAAGGGCAACGAGGTGGTGGTGTTCACGACGCGCGATCACGACAGCGTGGTCGCCTGGCTGGCTCACTACGATTTCCCGCCGCTGGAGGTGACAGCCACCAAGCGCCCGTTCTACGTCATCGTCGATGACCGCGCGGTGCGCTTCGACGGGGAGTGGAAGGCCTCGACGCTGGAAGCCATCGAGAAGTTTCATCCCTACTGGATCAAAGAGCGCAGCGAATGAGTCAGACGGTGAATCGGACGGTCAAGCTGCGTCTGCCGGCAAACTGCGAAACCTGCGAGCTGGTGGCCCTAAGCCACACGGGCGAACATCTCAAGATCCAGGTGGTGCTCGACACGCAGTTTGAGATCACCAACGAAGCCCTGGCGGAGCTGGTGAGCGACTGTCGCAGAGGCATCGCAATCGCCCAGGACAAGCACGGCAAGTTTGTCAGCGCCGCGCACGGGCTGGTCAACGAAAACAGGTGCCACTGGGTCGCCTCGATCAACTGCTTCGTGCTCACCGACTCAGAGGACTACGCCATGGAGTGCTACGAGCTTTTCAGCGGCGACGGAGAGACGCAGCTCGTGGGAGGAGTCAACTGATGGCCGAGCCCTGGCGACCCGACCCCAAAGAGCGCCTGAGCGTGCAGATGGCGGCGCACGACTTCGACGACGGCAGCCACCCCAGCGACTACGCGCCCTTTGTGCTGGAGCTGGAGGAGGAGAACCTGCACTTTCGCCATCGCCACCACGACATGAAGCACCGCATGATCATGCAGGGGCACGAGGTGCAGGAGCAGGAGGCGCGTCTGCACGCCGCCAAAGACCTGTGCAAGCAGTTCATCGAGAAGGGGCGGACCAACCCTGGGCACCCCTGCGACATGGAGCACACGGCCGGAAAAATTCTCGCGTTGCTCCAGCGGCCCATGGACATTTGGCCTGAGAACCTAGAGCTGCTGGAGCTTCGCGAGATGCGCGAGGCGTACACGGCGCTGCTGTGCAAGCACCAGGAGGTCTGCATCGAGCTGGCCCGACGCGTGACGGAGGACAACAAGAAAGACTTTGCAAACAGCCAGGCGAGCAGCTAAGACGCACCGCATGGACAAGCTGCCCAAAGAAGTTCACGACTTCGCCAAGCAAAGCCTCACAGAGGTGGGACGCTCGGCGATGTTCCTCTCGCTCGTGACCCCGAGCTACTTTGACGATCCCTGGTGCATGATCCAGATGGGCGCTGCCCTGCTGCTCGATAAGCCCATTCTGCTCATGGTCGAGGAGGGGCAGAAGGTGCCCGAGAACCTAAAGAAGGTTGCCGCGGACATTGAGTTCTTCAAGGCAGGCGACCAGGCAGATCTTGAGCGAGCCACCGCGCGCCTGTGCGAGAAGGGCACCGCGCTGTGCGAAGCGGCGGAGAAGTTCAAGGCGCAGCATGGAGCTTAAATGCACGAGCTGCGGCCACGTGCATCGCGCAGACCCAGGGGCCAACGTCGATGCGGTGGCGGAGATTCTGTCGGCAATCAAGCGCGCCAAGATGGAAAAACGCATCAGCCGCCGCGATATGTGCGACGCCCTGCGCTGGTGCGCCGAATGGCTGGATGTGACGCAGATCACAGAGCCGGCCGACGCTTCCCTCCCGACCCCCTGACCAACAGCACCGACGAAAACTGCGGCACCTCGCAGGCGTGGCCCGCGTGCCAGAGCATCGCATGGATGTAGGACACATCTTGCGCCAGACACGCCACCTCCGCGAGCCCGCGGCCCGCGCCCCGTGCTTGCCGCAGTGCTTGCTTGAGCCAGCGCAGCCGCGGCTTGGCCAGCATCAGGGGCAGCATGAAGAGGCGCCCGCAGTCCTGGCAGGCGTAGGCGATGTGGTGCGGCTCCAGGCAGGCCCGCGATTTCCAGCGCCGATGATGGCACACGCTCATGCGCGCCAGTGTAGCAGCTATCCCTTGATCAGATACTTAGATATCAGGGCGGTGGTGAAGGGAATCACGATGCAGCTCGCCAGAATCAGCAGCGTCATGGTCCTCTCAAAGCGTCGCAGGCGCTCCGTTATCTCATCGAGGCATGCTGCCAGATCGTCGGTCAATGCTTCTCGCGCGGCTCGCAGGTCGTCCTTGGTGGCGAGGTCCAAGGCGCTCATGGGTACAGCCCCTCCCTGTAGCGGTTCCTAAGAAGCTTGCACAAAACAATCTCTGAGCTGTCATAGGGCCAGCGAGCCAGTATGTCGCCTTGGGCAAGCTGCATGAACACTGATGTCCCCTGCACGCTGCCAACCTCCAGAGGCGCTTGACCGGCTGCAAGGTCCACATCGACCAGCGCATCGCTATGGTCTGTGCGAGTCATCTGCAGCGGTGAGGACCATGCCAGCCAGCCGTCTGCGCCAGGCGCATGACCATCAAAGATGCCCGCGCTGAATGGCTCAGGCAGATACGACAGTGCCTTGCGATTGTCTTCGCGCAGGCAGTCGGAGTTTGGACCCTTATCCAGCGTCTCCGAGCCAACCCGGCACACAGCCAATCGCCCGCAGCGAAAGTCTTGCACCAGCCTGGCCGCTGCCAACTCATCGGCCAGTGTGGCTCGACCCTGAGCAAACACGTTGACCAGGAAGGGCTCGACGTTGCCTGCGCGGTAGTCTGCCAAAATTTCTCGATGGTAAGCGGAGCGCGCCACCAGCTTGCTGGCCGCCTCCTGCATTGCGTCATACGTGCTCATCTAATTGTACTCCACGCGCGGAGTTGCTCTGCGCCTCTTGTTGAGATACTTGGGGGTTATCACAACAACTCCAGAACAGGCAACACGCATGACCGACAAGCTTGCCCTCCGCACCCCGAGTGCAGCCCTGACCAAGGGCGGCTATGCCCAGCGCGTCAAGGTGCCCACCGCCCACGACGCCGAGCGCTCGCGCGACACTGCCCGTAATGCTGCGTCCGCCAACACGCGCCGCGCCTACTCCTCCGACTGGCGGATCTTTGAAGCGTGGTGCGACGACCACCAGCTCCAGGCGCTGCCGTGCGCCGAGGAGACCCTGTGCGGGTTTAACCTGGCGCGCATGGAGGCCGGCTGCTCGATTCGCACCGTGCGACGCGGGATGGTGTCGATTCGCGCCAAACACACGCTGGCCGGCTTCGACGATCCCTACGGCACCTACGGCCGGCTGCATTGGCGCGGCCTGAGAAACGAATGGTACAAGCGGCCCTACAAGGCAGCCCCGCTGTACGGCGAGCAGATGATGAGCGTGATCGACGTGCTGAGCACCTGCAAGCTGCGCGAGTTGCGCAGCCGCGCCATCCTGCTCGTGGGCCTGTGCGGTGCGCTGCGGCGTTCGGAGATTGTTGGGCTGCGCGTCGAGGACATCGAGTTCAACGACAAGGGCATGGTGGTGCACATTGGCCGCAGCAAGACCGACCAGATAGGCAAGGGAGATTGGGTGGGCATCGGCAAACTCCCGGACACGCGCTACTGCCCTGTCGTGGCCCTGCAACGTTGGTTGGCCGCGAGCCACATCAAGTCGGATTTCATCTTCCAATCGATGCGCGGGCTCAGACTGACCGGCAGACCGCTGAGCGCGTGGCAGGTAAGCAAGATGATCCAGACGGTGACGCTGAAGGTGGGCCTGGTGCCGCCCAACGGACTACGATGGAGCGCGCACTCTTTGCGTGCGGGCTTTATGACAGGCGGCGCGGAGAACGGCGTACCGCTAGAGCAGTTGATGGCGGTGTCACGACACAAGAACCGAGAGCAAGCAGCGGGCTACATTCGCAAGGACACCATGCGAGAGAGCCAGACACTCAACCTTGGATTAGGGAGAAGCTGATGGCCATGCAGATGAGAATCATCGACGCCTGCAGCGCCCTGGAGCTAATGATCGTGATCCACACGCGCACGCAGATCGT
>JAOYNU010076731.1:0-60474 GCA_026745395.1 Tympanopsis confertula | reverse complement strand
TGGCGCTGGCATAAAGCTGGCCCTTTTCTGTGGCAAGGCGCTGCTCCTCGTCAAGGGCGCGCGTGATGAGGCTTTGGTCAGGAAGAACCAGCTGTTTTGCATCAGCCTTGGTCTTTGATTCCTTTTTGAGTTCGTCATTGAGCCGGACAAACTCTTTATGGAGCAACTTGAGGAGCTTGAGTCGGATCTCGTGCCGTGCGGGCACGGATTTGACGGCTCGAGGGTTGAGCACCTCTGGCTTGGCAGGTTTGGCGCCATCGACGGGCGGCGTCGGGGATGGAGTGGTAGGATCAGACAAGGCATGTGATGGGACGGGCGATGTTGTTGTAGAGGTTTTCTGGTGGGTAGGCGTGGCACATGTACTCGGGCCGGTCGACGACGCTGCTGCTGCTGCTGCTGCTGTCTCGTCTACTTTGAGGCGTTTTCTGGGCGCTTCGCTGTCGCCTGGGCTCTGGCCCAGCGCGACATGCTTGGCCTGTGTGATGCCGGGATTGTGCCCTGTGTTGGCTGGGGTATCCGACAACGAAGGTGTGTTTGAGATAGCCGGCGTGGTGGCGGCTGCGTCTTGCTGCTGCTGCTGGGCGTCATCGCGAGGGTGCCTGAACAAGCAATGAAACGCATTGCATCTGTCGCCCGCGGGGCAGGGCACCGACTTTAGCATGGAAAGCGACATGGTCAATGGGCCGCCGAGAACCTTTGCAACGATTTGTCGCCTTTGGATTGTTGAGAGGGGATGGGTTCGAGAGACTGCAAAACCACCGCAGGGATGGATGGAGGAGGAGGTGGTGATGGCGGTGGTGATGGAGGTGGTAATGGTAATGGCTGGCAGCTGGCTTGGTTCGATTCGATCCCTTCGCCCTTGTGCCGGGCTTGGTCATCTGACTGCGGATCTTGCGGAACATGAGCAGCCAGAACGAGAAGCGCTTGCCTGATAGCAATATGCTGTCATGTCGTGTGTGGGACATTTCGGATGTGGAGGATATTTGGACTTGTGATGCAGGGAATATAATAATTGTTGGATGGCAGATAATTAATTGTACCGCGGAATAACCGGCAACAACCTGCTATAATAAGCACGACTCTATATTATAGCAAGCCTGAGCTTACTTGTATAGTATGGATATTGAATACAAATGATAGACTGCATCTCTACAAGTTTGGGGATGTTTGTATTATGCTATACCGTTTAACTACTACGTCTCGACAGAGCAAGGCTTCTTCTGCCTCGAGGGAAGCAAGATCTGTTCGCCCTTGTGGAATGAATCGCCTCACACACAGCCCTCGCGTTTTCTTGCCTCAAACGTGGGGAATCATCTGCAGCCAAGCAGGCGTCAAGAAGACTCCGACAGGCAGAGCTCGAAGGCTGATAACTGACTCGACGATGATAAAACATCTGGCGGCCACGTATATGGAGAATATAAAAACCAAAATCACCCAGATAAGCGTGCCCTGCGCCTTGGCAACAGACGGCTGACCAAATAACAGCCGGATTCCTATCCTGACTGGACGGATTATGGTGAAAGGAACAGTCCATGCCAGCAAGATCCCCCCGGCCGTTATTGCGCACGAGACTTTCCACAGCAGGGACTCGACAGGCGTCGGGAGGTAGGACGTGCAAGCCAGGTGAAGCCCACCGTAAATGGCGGGAAGGACGGCTTCAAGGACTGTCAGCAGACGACTCTTGGCTTTCAGTGGTGTGGGAACGTCGCCCCCGGACTTGTACAGTCCGAAAAACAGGTTCAGAACACGATCGTCGTGGTCTTTCCATCCGCAAGACCAGAGGTTCCCCGTGAAGTTGAGTGCGCTGGGACACTCTTTTGTGGCGCCCGACCTGGCCCAGTCGACCCAACGATAGGGCTTCTCGAGTTCACAGGCCGTGTCAACAAACGGCATCATGGCTTCCCAGCGCGCGTGGTCCCTGGCTGTAAACTTGATGGGTTGTCCGTATTCGGCCTGTTGTCCGGACGAAGCCTTGCCGATGCCACAGGGGACGGCCTGACCCTCGAGAAGATGGCATTCTTGCGCCTCGGGCGTGATCGACTGAACATATCGGGGGATGCTTCGCGCCATCGATGACTGTGCTGGATAAACGACTGCGTCGCAGCCGTCAGAGCCCAACGGACCCCATTTCAACTCGGCCACCAAGGCCAGAAACCCTTTGATTTCATCGAGATCGACAATCTCGGGGTCGCAGATGTCAACCGGTTTCTGAGGAAGCCGTTGGTCAGCAGCCTTTCACAGACAAGATGCCAGTGCAAAGCCGAAGTTGTCTGGACGGATGATGGCAAGGAAAACAAAACGAGTTGCCTTGCCTTCCACCACAACCCGTACACGACGATTGCGCAGAGCACGTGGATCATGCTGTGGATTTCGAGAAGAGAAATCGGCAGTCACGAAACGTTGCGGACGATGCATTGCGTGACCATCCAGATCAGCTGCACAAGCACCAGGCTTTTTTGGACAATACCGGCTTTGCTCTTGTCGTCGATGCGCTCAGACGGGACTCGGATCCAGTGGTCTCTCTTGGCCAGCGAGATGACAGCGTCGGCTGAGAGCGAGAATCCAGACGGCGCGGGTGTAGGGCGGATGTCTTGGATGCTGACCGTCAGGCCGCCCATTATCACAAAGTAGCAGTACTTCAAGTCGAAGGCCTGGAGGCAGAAAAGGATTAGGTAGGTGGCTTTGCCAACTCAGAGCACAGCGGCAACGGATTATTCACCTCTCTCGGCGGCGGCACGCGTTCTGCGTGACCCCCTTTCGGGGGGGAGCCGGATGGAGCGTTGCTGGCCGCAACCAGCTGCAGCTCATTGCGCAATCTCCGCGCCTCCAGGAATTGGTTCGAGGCAACATATATCAGCACTTCTGGCGCAACGAGTGTGCTCAGGACCCAGTTTGCCTTTGCGAGCAGCCGAGCCCACATGCCTTGCTGGTCGGGGACGTTCAGGTGAAGCGCTGTGTAGATGCACGCAAAAAGGGTGACGAGGCACGACCAGAGAATGTTGGACGTGCCTCTGACTTCTGGCGACAGCACCCATCGGGGCGCGCGAACCGAGCCCAGGGCGGTTTTGTTGTCCCTGATGGGATCTATGATGCCCTGGATGGCCGCGGCTGTATTTTCATCGGCGCCGTAGCAGACGCCAATGTACAGGCTGCTGATGATCAAGGACAGCATGTCGTCTGGCTTGCTTTCTCTGGGCAGAAAAGGCGAGGGTCACCAAGTATCCGTCCGACAAGCAGAGGAGACAGCCATTGTGGAGTGACTGGATATCGGAACGGCCTGACGGGCAACTGATTGGAGGTGAGAGCTGACATGCAGCCGGGGAGGATGACGCCCAATAAAACAAGGCTTAGGAGGAAATGGCCTCGCCCGCGCCTTGAAAGGCCGCGTAGGCAAGCATAAAGACAATATATGTACACGGGTGGATATCCCTCGTGTCATTACATGTCGTGCGGGAGAAGTTGCTTAGGCGGTATATAGCAAATATCTCCCAGCCATCTATCAGGAAATCTATCAGATGTTAGATTTCAGAGCCAGCACCGGCCGCAGCTGTGATGAGCCGAGCTTGGCTCTCGCAACTACACAGCACAACTCGAGTATGATAACTCGGACCAACATCTATAGCTTGGCGCATCTTCTGTGACGACGATCTTCTCAGCGAGTTTGACGTAAGCTTGTATGATATACCAAGTAGAAACAAGGATCTGCAACTAAAAGCAAGCCTAGATAGTGTAGTGGCTATCATAACACGTTGTGGTCAAGTAACGTATCACGTGCTACAGCTCCGTGTTGACCCTGGTTCGATTCCAGGTCTAGGCAACGTTGCAGAATTATCTTTTTATTTGTGTTGGCGGGTCCTTATAGAGAATTTTTATCACCCAGCTTTCCAACGTCACGATACTTCCATTCACCCGCCAATACATCATCTATGGGATCGAATGCTTGCTCTCTGATCGCTTGCCCCCAAGGCCAGACCCTGACAGTCTTAACATGACCTCCCTCCCCTTACATGTAATTCAACGTGGCACAGGTCTTGCAAATACAGAAAGAAAGAAGAACAAGAACGCATGCAAGCATGCAAGCATGCATTGCAGCACTTGAGTATATACATATACGTATGCAGCCTCTGGATCCATGGTAAAAACCACCCTTGATCTGGCGGCGCAGCGCGTCCGAGTTCTGGAAGCCTCATCGAAGGCTTCAGCTTCGGTCCTTGCTCAGCTGAACAACAAACGCCCAATCCAATCCTGCTTGCTCTGTCTATCAAGACCAAGACCGCGAGACCAAGAAAGACTGATAAGGGCAGACAGACCAAGATAGATGCATGTACCGTTTCTTGATACTCCAACCAACCAAGACGGAGAGGCCGGAAAGTAATAAACGACGCCGGTAGATTTGGTAGATTGCGCTCATGGAAAGGAGTTGCTCAGAATCCGGTGGAGAGGACCTACTGGCGAACCATGGGGGTAACCCCCCATCCCCTCAGGATACTTTATTACATGTACCAGCAACAAATTTCCCCCCCAAACCCACACTTATCCGACGAACAAGGGAGGCCGAGATAGGAGTCGACCCGCGACGAATCGCAATTATTACCAGCCCTTCTCACTCCCCTTCCTTTTTGCTGATGTCTATCTAATATATCGTACAGAAAACACCACCAATACAGAGAGACGCGACTGGGAAACGCGAACGAATCGAATCGAGCCTCAAAGACAGCAGCACCCTTCCTACACATACACACACACACACACAACGTGCATACCATCCAAACGCTTGAGCCCAAGGCTGTCGTTTCCCATTCGCTATTATTGTTATTATTGTTACCTTGTTAATGCGAAGCTCGTTAGCTCGTTAGCTTATTTGATCTGCCACCCATCTATCGATCGCCCTTCGCGCCCGCACCCGCGTGCCCCTTTCCCATTCACCACCAACTCCCACCAGACGAACAGAAAAAAAATAGCGAGAGAGAGAGAAGGAGAGAGAGAGAGAAAGAAGGGGGGGCCAAAGAAGAAGAAAACAAAACTGCTCGACCTCGGCTGCCGCAACAAAATTTACGTTGTGTCGATACTTTGCGCCCAACCACCATCCTCGCGTCGCATTTTTGATCTTTAATCGCCGGCGCCAAACCAGCCTTAACATATACGCCTGTTGCCGGGCTCGCGCCTCACCCGCTCGCAACCATGGGCGGGCAAATGTCCAAGATTATGTCCAAGCTCTTCGGATCCAAGGAGATGCGGCTGCTCATGCTCGGACTCGACGCTGCCGGCAAGACAACGATTCTTTATAAGCTCAAGCTCGGGCAGGACGTCACCACCATTCCAACGGTTGGCTTCAACGTCGAGACGGTCACGTTCAAAAACGTCAAGTTCAACGTCTGGGACGTGGGTGGCCAGGACAAGATCAGGCCTCTCTGGAGGCATTACTTTAGCGGTCCGCACAACCCCCACCCACTCAGTTGTCTTGCTTGTTTTGTTGATGCTGACAAGCCGATGCTGCCCGGGATAAACAGGAACCCAAGGTCTGGTGTTTGTGATCGATTCGGCGGACCAGGGCCGCATGGAAGAGGCCAAACACGAGCTCCACCGGATAATGAACGACCATGAAATGAAGAATTGCCTGCTGCTGGTCTTTGCGAACAAGCAAGATGTGAAAGATGGTATGCTGCCTCGCCCCAACCCGCCCAGATGCTCCGGTGCCCCGCGACTGACATGGTGGCAGCCCTCAATGCAAATGATGTCGGGGCAGCCCTCGACCTGGAGAGTCTCAAAGATCACAAGTGGTTTGTCATGCCCAGCTGTGCAACCTCAGGCGAAGGCCTTGAGGATGGTCTCGCCTGGCTCTCGCAAAACATCAAAGTCAAAGAGACACCACAGCAAGCAAAAAAGTGAATTGGATGGGGGGCGAAGGTAGGAGACGATAATTTTTTATTATTACTTTTTCGCCTTTTTATTAATTTTTTTTTTTTTGGTTTTTCACGTGAAACAGCGAACGAGACCGACTGAGCCTTTTGGAACGAAAAAAGAAAAAAAAAAGAACAGGGCGGTCGTGCGACTTGTGCTGATGCTGGCTGGGGAGGGGGGGACAGAATACCCGACTTTGAAACCGTTTTTTTTTCTTTTTAATATATGCGTGCGGAATACTGGTACTTTACATCGAGCCACGGAAGACGGGCCAAAATGCAGACGACCAGCGTCCTGGTGGTGTGTGTGTGTATTGAGAGGAAATCATGGCTCTACAGAGAGTACATACAGTACAGAGTTGCAGACGAACTATGCAAGCCAGATGCTAATAAATACCCAAAGCCGGCGGATGACTGTGAAATCGAGACGACTGAAACCGTGACTGAAATCGATATCGAACGCTATAAAAAAAACACCTTGCAATGCCGTGCCAATAAAGATACCAAAAAAATAAAAATAAAAATAAAAATAAATAAAAAATCAAATAAATTTAAAATAAACAAAATATAGGTCGAAATTTGATCAAAACCATGCCTCCTTCCTAACCATCCTTCAGTCTCTTGACAGGGCGGAGCGAATCATCTGGCAGCCCGCTTCGTTTGGTTCCCGGGAGGCTGTTTGTGCGGATATCGTTGTCTTCCTGACTGACGCGCCTGTGCGGGTACTCCGTCTTGAGACCGTGGAAGCAGTTCTCCTGGACCGGCTCGCCGACGCTGAAGAAGGGATGGTGGAGGGCTTGCTGCGCCGTCAGTCGCTTGACCGGGTCGTATTCGAGGAGACGCTGCAGCAGGCTGAATCCGTCGGTGCCCAGCGGGGCCAGAGTCGACGTCGACGTCGACGAGTTGGCGGCCGGGGGGGGAGGGAAGTTGGCTGCGCTGAAACAGGCGCCCTGCGTGATGGTGCTGTAGTACCACCTCTCCAGGAGGGAGCCATCGCCGCCTGGCGGGGTGGCCGAGCTGGGAGCCGGGCTGCCGATGGCAGCGTGGTGGCCGCGGTGGACCTGGTGGTGGTGGGAACGGTGGTGATGATGCGACGTGCCCGGCGGGGCGGCAAGTGACGGGGGCTGGAGGTTGACGAGCTGGTGGGCCTCGGGCATGGCCGGGAGCAGAGGCCAACGCTCCTTGGACGGGACGCCCATGATGTTGACAATCTGCTGCATCTGGTTGCGCTGGAACGGCACCGTCTTCTTGCTGTCCATCTTGGCCTCCTCCCCCTTAAAGATGGGCCGCAGAGACATGAGCTCGGCGAAGATGCAGCCGACAGCCCACATGTCGATGGCGGGCGTGTAGTGGTGCGATCCCAGGATCAGCTCGGGCGCGCGGTACCAGATGGTGACGACGACCTTGTCGCCGCTGTAGAGGGAGTGCAGCGGCTTGTCGAAGCGGCGCGCGAGGCCCAGGTCGCCGATCTTGACCTCGCCGGCCGACGTGACCATGATGTTGGCGGGCTTGAGATCGCGGTGCAGGACCCAGTTGGCGTGCAGGTACTGGCACCCGTTGAGCAGCTGGAACATGATGGACCTGATGACCGACGGCGGTATCGGCGCGCGCGGCTGCGTCGTGTGGTGGTGGATGATCTGCAGCAGGTCGTGCTCGGCATACTCAAACACCATGAAGATGCACTTGCCCTCGAGGATGATCTCGACGAGCCGGATCACGTTTTGGTGCGACAGCTCCGTGCAGAGCGACATCTCGCGGACCGCGCTCTGCGAGATGCCCGTGTACGTCAGCTCGCCCTCCTTGTCGGGCTTGAACTTCTTGATGGCGAACTCGCCCGTCGGCGCGCCACGCCGCCCGACCGCCTTGTAGACCCGCCCGTAGGTCCCGGAGCTGATGAAGCCAATGACCTTGTAGCGGTCGGCCACGCGCACGCGCGGCTGGTACGGCGTGTGGGGCGACGCGGCCGCGGCCGCGGAGCCATCCGCGGGGAAGCGACGGTGCGTTGACGTCTGCTGCTGCTGCTGTTGTTGTTGTTGTTGTTGTTGTTGTTGTTGTTGTTGTTGTTGTTGTTGTTGTTGTTGTTGCTGCTGCTGCTGCTGCTGCTGCTGGCGATGAGCCTGGTTGTTGTGGGCGTGGAAGTGAGACTGCGACTGCGACTGCGGATGCTGAGGCGGGAGAAGCGTGTTTGGGCGTAGGAACGACATCACTCACTCACTCGGAGGAGTCGAGGCCGGTCAAAACCGGGGGGATCGTCAGCGCCTGGGTCTCTCGGGCACCATGCCAGGTTCATGAGATGCCTGCGACAGGGTAAACTGGCAGCTTCTTGCAAAGGCAGGTATCGCTCGCACACGAGTCATGAGCGTCATGTTGAAATCGTCTTGTTTGGATCCCCATCGCAACTCGAGGAAAGCTGGGGGGAACCCTCGTAAATATCACGTGATGATCATGTGAGACCCTCCAGGATGGCAACGCCAAAACCAACCCGCCAACTTTTCTCACTTTCATCTTTGGTCACTCCAGGGTCGAACCAGCATTGCCTTGGCATTGCTTGTCTGAAACCTGTGGCTGAGTTGCATCGGCCCATCTGAGCATATTGGGTCGAGCAAAGTCTTGTTTGTAACTTGTCTCCCTGGAGCAAACTTTCTCTTCTGCCGTAGTCACACGCAATCGCCGTTAATTTGACTTTCGGCATACAACAAAGAGAAATTGTCTGTGCTCGCATCATACTTTCCACGTGCTTGCCTCGCCACCTTGTGTATATAACCCTTGGAAACCCCCGCCCATGGGCTTAAATTAAAACCCATCCTCTCGCTTCATTCCAACTTCATCGCCCGCCGGCCCCTACGACTCCTCACAAACATATACCTATGGGTTCAGCACAATCCAGGATGGAGGGTGCGTATACCATATTAGGCTCCAGCTTGGCCAGGTTCGGTCTCTCCGATGAGGCCTACGATCTATTGAGGGATTATTCATACCGTCCTCTCGCTGTATCTCCATCTTGGATAAAGATCTTCAACTTCCTGGCCGCTGGTCTGCGCGGCCGGCCGATTTCGATTACGTTGAGAAAAGCCATTGCACAATGCATCACCGGCGCAGGCTTTCTCACGGGCGACTGGAATACTACCGCCTTCACCAAAACCATTACCGGCGTAGCTGCTGGGGAGGCTCTGGTCCACTGCATTAAGAGCAGCAGTGAAAGCCCCATCACCAGCCACGTCGCCGAGGAACTGACGGCCAAACTCTGGCTCATTTGGGCCTGCATTGTTACTTTCGACAAGGACACCATCCCCGATCAGATCAACAGCGATTGGGGCCGTCGCATGTGGCAGGAATTCGTGATCCAAGTCTTTCAGTACAACTGGCCCGAGGAGCTGATTTATCCCGACGGCTCATCTGACAAGGTACCGACCGGCAATTTACCATCATCTGTAGACAGGCTGATTTGCTGACGGGGGGGGCTCTCTTCTTCTTGTCTTGTGTGTGCAGAGCGGCGAGGCCACTCCGACCAGTTCTTCTGGCGCCGAGAGCGACACAACCAACCAGCTCTTGGATAAGCATATGCATGCGCATACAATGGTCCTCCGGCAGCGCAAACAGGATTCGGACCATGTCGCCAGGGGTAAGCAGGGGCTCAAGGACCGCGCTGAAAAAGAGGTCAGAGCTATATCGAACGACATCGTCACGGAGCTCGACAGGCACTCTGATTTTCCTGCTCCCGCCTTGGCTAGCAGGACCGGAACTAGCGCCCAGGCCATCGTCAGATATCACCTTCACACTCTGAACCAGAGGCTCCGTACCGTGATCGACGAGCATTACGCAGCCGCGCCCGAGTAACGTCATGGACGGCACGGTTCACTTGCGTGGTTCCTTTGCTCTCTCACTTTCGAAAAAAAAAGGGAAAGATAATGAACAAAAAATGTTATGGAGGGCCAAGGTTGTGACTCGCACAATTCTCAATTGCGTTCTTATCTTTTCGGGAACTGGCTTAAGGAATCCTGACTGGCGGAATAGCTAGAACCCAGGACCAGATACAAATTCAACGCACTTTATCAGACGTCTATGAACCGTAGCTCGCGTTTGCCAGCCGCGAGCGCTTTGATGCTGGAGTGGGATAGGTATACCATGGATTTCTTGTCGCAACAGTGTACAGTGTTTGGGTATGGTGCGGGTAGCACCGTACGGAATATGTACACTGAGCCTTAGATATATGATCAACTATGAGAAGTCCCAAGTGTGGTTCACATGCTCTTTTATTGGTTGTAATTCTATACCTTGTTTGAAGGAGACTTTACAAAACGTTCTCACGAATGCATGCGTCATCCCTCCCTTAAACCACCATCCTCACGTAAAGCTTGTCGCCCTTGATGATCTCGTCCTTCTTGGCCATCAGCTCAGGCAAATCCCAGGTCACGTTGATGTACCGTCCAGCCAGCCAGTCCCTTTTCTCGGACGTAAGATATACCAACGAATCCGCGGCCAGCTCCGGCGTTTCCACATAGACTGTTCGCCAGCAGCACAAGTCAGCACATTGGCCCGAGTTCCAGCATCATCGTAGGCTCACCGTGCGTCATGCCCAGTTTTTCGAGCCCACTCTTTCCGCCCATAATGTCGGTGGGAACGTTGCCGGGATGTATGCAATACGCCAGCACGCCCTGGTCGCCATACTCGGCGCACAAGTGCTCGCTCAGCCGCAACTCGGCGAGCTTGCTGATCTGGTAGCCGCTGTAAACAGGGGTCCTGCAGTGCGCGCCCACGCTGCTGACGGTGACAAAGGTGCGGTCGCCGCCCGGCACCGCCAGCATCAGCGGCACGAAAGCGCGCATAATGTTGTATGGCCCGCCGACGTTGATGCGGAAGTGGCTCATCCAGACGTCCGGGTCGCTGTCGGCGATTTTGGCGTCGAAAAGGACGCCTGCGTTGTTGATGACAATGTCGATCCTCCCAAAGGATTGCCTCACGGCCTCTGCGACGGCCTCAACGTCTCGAGCGTCTGCCACGTCGACCTTGAGCTGCAGGATGGTGGGGGGGGGCTTTTTGACCTCGGCCACGGCCGCCAGCATGGCAGAGACCGTGTGTGACAAGTCACTGCGCGCGCTGATAGCAATTTGCGATGCGCCAGCGCGTGCGAACGAGACGGCCACGGCGTGTCCAATGCCTCGCGAGGCCCCGCTGATGAAGACAGCCTTGCCGGCCAGGTTGGCCTTGGAGGAGTCAATGGCCGGGTACGTGTCTTCATGGACCGTCGTGACCATGTCGTAGTCGCCGGGGCCCTCGATGGGGTTGTTGGAGCCACGTGGGGGGGGCATGATGATATGAACGTATATATGTGCAAATAGATCCTGCACGTGGAATTCTTTCTACAGCACCGTAGATTGTAGACCCCTTAGTCTATTCTCACGTTCAAAAGAGCGTTGAATCTATCTTCTTATATACTGTACATCATATGACTTACACTTTGTCAGCATATGATGTCATAGCGATCGGTAGAATATATATGTCTTGATTTATTTATTTATTTTTATTTTTTATGTAACATGTACTCGCCTTGTCAGGCTCATGACAACCACAGCCGTGATTGCTCTCAAGTCTATCTCGCGAGCCGGGAGTGTCGGACGAAGTATGGAATGAGCTCATCAGAGAAAAGGCCCGTCATTCGGAATCTCCGGATGTCAAGGTATAAATGCCGAACTATCGACGCGATTACTAATTTATGTTTAATCATTCACGTGATGTCGAGTACTTCTGATGACGTAATGAAACAACTCGAATAAGTTAACTCAGCGTTTCTACGACCTTCCAACTTTCCCATATATAATCTTCTCAACCTGCACGCCACGATAATTATATTCCAATCCAATGGCTCCAAGGCTTCGATCACCATCGGGCGCCAAAGCGTGTGCCGAATCCGTTCTTTCACACTCGCGCACCATACCAACCTTCAACTTCTCCCCTTTTCTCTTGCAGACCTACCGCCTCGGCCTCCCTGCCGACCGCCCTATATGCCGAGCCTACCTCTCGGGCCACTGCCCGAATGGCACCGCCTGCCTCGACCGTCACGTAAGCGACCCTGGCGCGGTCGCTCAAGCCAACGCCAACGGCAACACGGGCAACTCCAAGTCCGGCGCGGGGGGGAACTTTGCCGCCGGCGGGCCCAACTCGCTGGTCTGCAAGCACTGGCTGCGAGGGCTCTGCAAGAAGGGCGAACAATGCGAGTTTCTGCACGAGTACAACCTGCGCAAAATGCCCGAGTGCAACTTTTTTGTCAGAAACGGCTTCTGTTCCAACGGCGAGGAATGCCTATACCTGCACGTTGATCCGCGAAGCAAGCTGCCGCCTTGCCCGGCGTACGAACGCGGCTTCTGTCCGCTGGGCCCGAACTGCGGCAAGAAGCACGTGCGCAGGAGGGTATGCCTGCTGTACCTGGCAGGTTTCTGTCCCGAAGGCCCCGCTTGCCGGGCGGGGAGCCACCCGAAGTGGAAGGGAGACGCGGAGCTACAACGCGAGGCGCAGGAGGAACAGGAGGCCGAGTCGCAGCGCAATGCGCATCTGGCGTCTGGTGGGATCCCAGGGATGGGCATGATTGACGACCAGTCGCAACAGCAAGATGACGAGATGAGCCTCGCGGGGAAGGATGACAGGGACGGGCAAAGAGATCGAGGGATGAGGGACCGTGATAGAGACGATGGAGGGAGGGGGAGACATGGACGTGGAGCGAAGTGGAGGGGCAAAGGGGACAGGAAATGGAGAGGGAGAGGGGGGCATTAGTCTCGGCCGTCTGGAGTTGTTGGATTGGGCCTTCAGAGCGGTCACTTTTCATTCCAAAACACAAGTCTGCGCAGTATATATATACAGGCACGGACCGTTCCAACAGTCCTTAATGATACCCATAAGATGCCAGAAGCGATAGATGATTTGTTGTTCATGTAGATGTTGCTTCCCTACAACTTGACATGTCCCCTAGGGGTTTTACCTGGGAATTGTTCTCATAAGAGTACCGAAGCAGCCATGACCGTGCGCCCGCAAACCTCCCAAGATGGGAGATTCCATCTCATGACATCAATGGCGCCACACTCCGCTGCCGAGCTCATTATCGTGGTGGATTGCCACAAACTGACTCGCTTGCAGCCCCTCACCATCACTGCTTCCGGTCTGCGGCCGCCGTTCAGGATTCTTCCACGTCGCCAGCTGATCTACTTTCCTCATACCCAGCACGTAGCCGAGAAGCGGCTTTGGCGTCCACCTCCCCACAAACGCGCACATGCTCGCGCCGAGACCAACCCGGACAGTCCTGCCTGCAATAGTGCCGTCTATCACATCAAACACAGAATTATTGAGATCTTTGAGGGCGGTGCCGCGAAGCCCAAGCGTGCGGCCGATTGACAGCGCTCCGCTGGCCTGTGCGTTGAAGTTGCGGCCATACATGTGCCTGGTATGCTCCGACCAGAGAAGTGTCTCGTCAATCTCATTGTTGGCGTTGGCACGGAGCGTCTTGGGCCTGGAGCGGAATCCGCTAAAGAGAGTGCCGGCGTGCGGCACAAAGTAGGTGAAGTCAAACGTGCCCAGTTGCATGTGCGTGACCGGGATGCCAAGAGGCTGAAGCTCGGCAGTAAGCACCTCGGTGAATGCAGTCAAAGCCGAGCATACGGTGGCCTCGGGGGCGTGGAAGGGCGGGTTGAAGGAAGAAATTGTCGAGGGCGTAAAAACAAGGACTTTGGCAGGTTCCCATCGCTCTTCGGGTGCGAGTCGCGTAGTGAGGAGCGGCAGGAAAGCTTGAATGGTGAGGATTGGTTGCAAAATGTGGTTGTTGAAAACATCGGCAAAGTTTGATGGAGGAATGGTGGCAATGGGCGACGCTTGGTAGTCCAGTGATGGGATCAGGAGTATCGACTTGAGGACGAGCTTGTTTGGTTTCGTTCGAGGGGCGGGCTGGTGAGGTGTCTGGAGGTACTGGGCAAAGCGTTCGATGGCAGCTCCAGATGAGACAGGCTGGATAGATGGTCAGTATGTTACGGGTTCGAGTTTGAGAGAGAGAGAGAGATAGAAAGGGGGCATGGCTCACTTCAGTGATGTCGAGGCTCAACGGCCTAATATCCGGCCGCGCCAGATCCCTCAACGTGTTCTCCTCCTCCAGGGCACCACACACAACATAGACGATGAACCCCTTCCTCTCCATGTCCAGAGCCAGTGACCTCGTCAATGGCAGCAATGGCGAGCCAGCGATGATGATAACCTCCATCCTCGCGCCCGTGCCGGCCCTCTTGGCTCGCCGCACCTTCTTGCCCAGCTGCGCGCGCCGGTATCCACGGTACGCTAGTGTGCCGGCGGCCACGACGAGCACGCCCGTTAGGACCTTGTTGCGTACGACCCAGGCATACATGCGGTAGTGTACGGACGTCGGGACGGCCGGGATGGGAGCCGGTGGTGGTTGTGGAGGCAGCAGGTGCGGCCGGATAGAGGCCGGAAGCCATGTCGCGGTCGAGAGCGCCTCGCGGACGGTGGTGGAGATGGTGTCGACATTCGTATTGATGCTATCGGCGACGGGGTTGACGTACGGCTGCAGTTTGTCGGGGAGAGAGGACCACTGTCCAAGCAAGAAAGCAAGATTGGCTCGAGTTAGCTCTCGTCGTGGTGGTTTGGCGGGGCTGGCACGAGAGATGGAGGGGCAGAGAGAGAGAGTTGATCGAGAAAACATACAAGGTCCAGGAGCTCTTGCTTTGATGGCAGATCCATGATATGAGATTGCCCGATCAATTGTGTTCACTTGGTGTTTCCGGCGAGAAAAGAGACGGGCAGGGGATGAACGGAGATGAAATAGTGTTGTTGATCGAGACTTATCAAACCCCTTATCGATCAGGGTGCAGCTGATTGGTCGTTATTTTGGTGGGGCGATACGTACAACTCATCAACGGCATGTGAATTTGAGCATCTTGGTAACTCGGAGAGAGCCACGTAGAGACCAGAGGAACCATCCAGCCGTCGGGTATCGATTGTCGGGCTGGCATGGCATTGAGTCACTCGGCTTTGCTGGTCTAGGCTTTTCCTTTTTCTTTGGATTTCCACAAGCTTGCAGATATAACCTATCATGCTGACTATCCTAGTCCTTCATGATCTATCTACCTTGCGTATATACCTTGACTGATTCTAATGCCTATGTATAATTTCGTCCCTTGGGATTCTCTCCTAAACGAACCATCTCATACACGGAAGGTCTGGGGTTGCCAAGGAGCCTCATGGGGCTGAGCAATCCACCCACAGTGGCCTCAGTTCCAAGTCACAGCTATATGCAGTTAACAAAGGCGTATCACTTCCACCAAGTATTCCGATCTGGGTTCGAAAAATGTGCGGTTCGCTTTTTGGTGCGAAAATGTTATGTTGAGGTCCTCGGAGTGAAACTTTAAGTGATAGCACGTGACCGAGAAGAATCAAGTATCTATCTATAGTATTCATGAGGCTTTTTCCTCCGCAAAACACGCCTGTAGATGACTTGTTCCCGAGCAAAAGCAAACGCATAACGTTTAGCTGAGCGTACGGACCCTACCAATACCTCATTCCTGATCCACCTGCTCGTTGTGTTTTGGCTGGCCACAAGGCTTTCACAAAGCCTTGTAACTTCAGCCTCGCCACCACCACAGGTTTCTGACCAATCAAACGCGCTGCGCATCCTCGCGGTCCGTTTGACACCACGCAACCTCACTCCGACATCAACCCCCATCGCTACGATATCCAATACCACTCGCCGAGACCGATGATCTGACGATCCCCGCCGAACGAGCCGGCCCGTGGCGCGAAATCCTGCGATGCGCACCCAAAGCTATTCATCAGGCGCGTCTCGATCAGCCCGATCGTGTCGCCCGCCAACACGCCTTTAATCGGGGCAACAGCCAACGCTGGCTGCCGCACTCCTCCTGCCTTTGCTGCTGCTGCAGACTCAAAAACGCGCACGTAATTGCCGATCAACTAAACGACCTTCTTCCTCCACTTCACCTGCAATATTTGTCTTGGCTTTCTGCGCCCACGTCAAAGCTGATATGGTGATGAGCTCCTCCGCTCAGCCCGAGTACACTGTCCGCAAAAAATCTGATCAGAGCTACGCCGAGATGGACGACCCCCCCCCGCAGCGGTACACGGTGATCCTGCAGGAGGTCGAGCTCGAAGTCAACTTTCGCGAGAAGCGTCTCGGCGGCCGCGTCCACATCACGATAAACTGCCTCGAGAAGCTTGATGAGGTCGCCCTCGACGCGCGTCAGTCCGCCGTCGACCTTCAAAACATCACCGTTGAGGCCTTCCGCAACGGCAGCTCCACTGGCCCCGCAAGAAAAGTGCACGCTACGTACCATGACAAGTATTCGCTTCTTGCCGTGCCCAGGACGTGGAGCGTCACGGCTGAGCACCACGATATCCGACGCACCCGCATGCAGCCGGTTATGCGGTTCCGTAGCCGTGATGTCCCAGCTGATAGGCGGGAATATATGGGCTGCACCCCCGTCGACAGCTCGCTCAAGATCAAGCTACGGCCGAAAGAGGACGCTATCCCCGAAAGACCAAAATTGATCATCAGAAAATCCACACTAACCCCGGACACACCGCTCGTCCCGCTGCCGGAGCAGACGCAGTACCGCATCACAATACCCTTTTGGACAAACCATGTCCGCGACGGCGTGCACTTTGTAGGCGTCGATCCGGGCGACATGCGGTTCCCTCACGTCTACTCGCGTCATTCCATCGAGCCAGGCACAGCAAGCTGCATCTTCCCATGCGTCGACGACTACGGCTCTCGGTGTGATTGGAAGGTCTCTCTCAAGATGCCTCGGACCCTGGGTGACGCTCTGGACCAGGCGCTGGTGACTCAACAGCACCAGTCAAACGGCATCCCAAACAGCAATGCCAAGGCGCACTCCTCGGAGAGGCAGTATTTTCTCGAAGAAAGGGATAAGCTGCTCGAAATTACGGCTGTTTGCTCGGGCACGCTCTCTGACGAGATTGACGACCCCGCCGACAGCGCCAAGAAGATCATGACCTTTGAGTCTCAGAAGACCACGTCACCACAAAAGATCGGGTTTGCCGTTGGGCCGTTTGAGCACGTGGATCTATGGTCGGCGTTCCGGACGGAGGAGGACGACGAGAAACTCGGGGCTAACGCCCTCAAGATTCACGGGTACTGCCTTCCCGGCCGAGCCGATCTGGTCCGCAACACCTGTGTCGCGCTGGCGGCAGCAGCGGACTTCTTTACGTTGTCGTTCGCGACGCACCCCTTTGACAGCTTCAAGGTCTGCTTTGTCGACGACATGATACGTGATACCGAGCCTCTGCATTCGTTCGCCCTGGTCAGCAACAGGTTGTTGTTTCCCGAGGATATCGCCGAGAGAGAGGTTGAGGTGACAAGGACAATTGTCCACGGCTTGGCCTGCCAGTGGAGCGGTAGCAATATGGTTGCCAACACACGGCACGACCTGTGGCTGGTTGTGGGCATCTCGCACTACATGACGGAGCTCTTCATGAAGCGGCTGTGCGGCAACAACGAGTACCGGTTCCGCATGAAGACGCTGTCGGACAGGCTCGTCGAGGTTGACGTGAACCGCCCATCTCTGCATGATCTCGGCATGCAGCTGCACCTCGGGGACTTTGAGATGGAGTTTATGGCGCACAAGGCCCATCTTGTCCTGTTCATCCTCGATAACCGGCTCGCCAAGGCGTCCGGTTCCTCCGGCCTGACCAAGGTCATATCGAGGCTGTTGACCAAGGCCAACATCCAGGACTCCGTCCTGAGCACCGGCGCCTTCAAGAAGCTGTGCGAAAAGAGCGGCAAGTACAAGCTGGAAGCGTTTTGGGCCCAGTGGGTCACCGGCTCCGGGTGCCCGCGGTTCAAACTGACGCAACGTTTTAACAAGAAGAGGTTGTGCGTCGAGATGAACCTGCGTCAGCTGCAGGAGGAGGAGGCGGCCAAGAAGAGGGACATTGACAAGGCCGACTTTCTCCGGCTGGTGAGGGAGTCGCTGCACGGCGTCAGCGGCGGCGGGCCCGTCCAGCATCTCTTCACCGGGCCTTTGACCATCAGAATCCACGAGGCCGACGGCACGCCCTACGAGCATATAGTAGAGATTCGCGATGATGCCACAAGAATCACTAAATTTGAAATTCCGTACAATACAAAGTATAAGCGTCTCAAGCGTACACGGCGGCAAAAGGAGAGGGCAAACGCCGGCGCCAACGTGGACGTGAGCGGCGAGCACGGCGAGGACGCGCTGCTGTACTGCCTCGGCGACGTGCTCCAGGGCTCGGATGAGATGGCCGCCTGGGAGCTGCACGATTGGGACGCCGACGTGGAGAAGAAGATGGACCAGGAGTCGTACGAGTGGATCCGGATGGACGCCGACTTTGAGTGGCTCTGCTCCATGACGACGAACCTCGAGTCGTACATGTACGTGTCCCAGCTGCAACAGGATAGGGATGTTGTTGCCCAGCAGGACTCGATGCTGTACCTTGCCTCGAGCCCGCGCCACCCGCTCGTCTCGACGATCCTCACGAGGACGCTGATTGACCGGAGATACTTTCATGGCATCCGCACCATGGCGGCCGAGATGCTGCCGAAGCATGCCAACATCGACTCGATCCCCCTGCTCGGCTTCCGGCACCTCCTCAAGGCCTTCACGGAGCTCTTTTGCTACCCGGGCAAGCAGACGCCCAAGCCAAATGACTTCTCGGACAAGAAGCAGCACATTGTGCAGTGCGCCATAATCCGGTCCATCGCCCGCGTCCGAGACGAAAAGGGCGAGTGTCCGGAGGAAGGCAGGCGTTTTATCCTCAACCAGCTCCTCTACAACAACAACGAGGACAACATGTACTCGGACCATTACTACGTGGCAGTGCTGCTCGAGGCGCTGACGACGTCTCTGATTCCCGACAAGAAAGAGGAGCCGACATTCATCATGTCGATGGACTTTGAGTTTGACGACGGCGAGGAGGACAACCCGTATCACAGCATGGGCTCTGGTGCCAGGAAGGAGGACCCCATCCTGACCGAGGCCCTCGAGATCATCGACCGGTATCGGCGTCGGGACGAGTGGGAACTCTCTTATCAAAATATTTGGACTGTTGCGGCGCTCGACTCGAAGCAGAGGCTGATGAAGGCGGGCGTTGTTCCCACCAACGGCCTCGACTTTTTGCAATACCTGCAGGACGGCACCAACGACTATGTGCGCATCAAGGCGATCGAGGCCCTCGTTGATCTCGGTCTCTTTCTGAACCCACCCGTGTTCCGGTTCATGATGTGCGTCATGTCGTCGGACCGCTCGCCGTTTGTACGCGACCGCGTCTTGAGGGCGTTTTGCTCTGGCATCGCGGCTGTTGCCATGGGCGAGCACTCGACCCAGGAGGCGATGCCTCATAGCTCCGATCTTGTCGTCATGGATAGCGCCCAGACGCTCGAGGACAAAAAGGCAAGCCTCCTGCGCAAGATGAGCCTGCAAGACGCTCTCGCCGCGCTCAAAAAGGAGATGCAGACACAGTATGCCGACCAAGAGGTTGAGTTTCAACGAGCCATGCAACTCGCCTTGGAGTCGCACGTCCTGGGACGCGACGAGGTGCAGCTCCTGCTGGAGATGTGCTCGATCCTGTTTGACGAGGCAGACCGGTTTGTGGTGACGCTGTCGTTGCCCAAGAAGTGGAAGGCTATCCGCGCTCCCGAGGGCACACAGAACAAGGTGAGGGTTTTTTTTGGCTGCCACCGACTGCTACTAACACACGGCCTCCTCTGTCTAGTGCATCGTCACGTTCAAAGCATCGTATGTTGCGGAGCCTCCTCCGCCGCTGCCTCCTCCGACGGTAGTTCCTCCTCCGGAGGTTGCGACGCCTGTGGTAGTCCGGACTCCCTTGCCCACCTCGATGGCCCCCCCTCCCGCAAAGACGCCGGAGCTGGTGCAGCAGCCGCCGAAGCCTCCGCAGAAGCGCAACTCTATAGTGATCAAAAACGGGACCAAGATTGTCACAGCGCGGCCGTCAATCTCGTTTGCGCAAGCGCCACCTCGGGTCATCAATAGCAACAAGGCGTTCGCGCCTGTGCAGCAGCAACTGGTGATGGCGCAAAGCGCGCAGGCCGTCGGCCCGGACGACATGGATCCCGACAGTGACAAGAAACCCCCCAGTGAGACGAAAGCCGACGAGCAGAGATTATCAGCGGACAAGAAAGCTGGCGAAAAGAAAGAAAAGAAGATTATCCTTGGAGGTTCTGCGAGCGCTCCCTCTCTCCCGAGCAGCGCGGCACGGGCATCGCCGCCCGCCAAGACACCCAAGAGACCCAGGGCGGAAAAGAATGGCGCTGGCGCTGATGGGCTTTCGCCTGCGCACAAGAAGCAGAGGGTGGAATCGCGAACGCCATTACCCGGCGGCGGTCTGGATACTGACTCGCCAACGCCACCAAAGAAGGTCAAGGTCGAGGGCGGAAGGACGGCGCTGCCGACATACAGCGGGAGCGGCTGTACCAACGGGCACGCGAAGGAGGCGAAGGAGGCGAAGGAGGAGGCGACGGTGGTGAAGGAGGCGAGCGGCGGCGCAGACAAGAATGAAAAGGCGGTTATGATCACGAAAACGAAGCACCGACTTGTTGTCACGATCAAGTATGACGATCTGTGGAAGTACCCGAATCTGCGTCACAGTTCGCGCAGTGGTCTTCCTACGTTGCCAACGTCTAACCCCCCCTCCGTAGGGTCTGGCCCGAAGCCGGCACGCAAGCCGCTGCCCGACTCTGCGCCGTCATCCACGCATTCGTCACAATCCGGGGCGGGAAGGAATGGTCCTCAGTCACTGGCGGCAGTAGGGACAGCAACAGCTACAGCCACATCAGCGCCCACACTGGCACCGAAGCCCAAAACGATCCTCAAGATCACCAGGAAACCAGCTAGCAAATCCAACTGACAAGGATGCCGTGTGAATCCTTTTTTTTAAATTTTCTCTTCCATTTTTTGGCCTTAAAAGGGAGGAGTTACGGATGGTGATGGGGTTTATTTACATGAAACGGAGTCGCGGTGTATGGATACGGAAAGAAGTCCAGGCGCAGCGGAGGATGGCATTTTATACACTCGGTCAGCGTGGCGGCCCGGCGGCTTGACAGAAGTGGTGCGCGTGGACAAACATATCTAGGCGTGTATATCATATACAAGGAGGACCTTGGGCCGTCGCAGAAGGTCCAGGTGGCCGTAAAATAGTTATCATTTAGCAGTGGCAGTACCGCCCGCCCATGGATGCTTTTAGTTGGGAGATATACGTGGCATATATATAGCTAAGGCATATCGTGATATATACAAGTGGAAGGAAAAGAAGGGGAAAAGGGCAGGCCCGAGCGCGTTCAACACAATCGGGCGATGTGCCGTAGTTCGAAAAACAAATTAGGCTGAAGAGAAGCCACCGGGTCGACTCGACGGTCCCGTCCGTTTACGCCGAGAAACAAGGACAATAATCACGGGCCCGGCCGTCATGGGTCCTAATTGGGCAAAGTCGTGCGTATCATGCAAATCAATAAATGTAACGATAAAAAGAGCGACAGCGGCAGCGTTGGCAAGGGCAGTCTGATGGCGTCGGGTCGGTCAATGGAAGAGGAATTCCTTGAGAACCGGGGAGCCGGAGAACTCGGGATTGAGAAGGATGCAACTGCGTAAGGGAGGGGGAAAAAAGTCAGAACGATCAGAGAGGAGGGGGTGGGTCAGGCGGCAGCGTACTTGAGGAAATACTGCAGGCCTGCTCGTCTCTTTTCCAAGAAGTTGGGGCGAAACTTGGCAATGACACTCTTGGGCGGCAGCTCGGGGACGGCGCCCTCGAAACCGGGGAAGGTCTTGACCAGGCGGGCACGGAACTGGTCAAACTCGGAATAGCGCTTCGTTATGGCCATGACGCTGCCGCTCAGGGTCTCGACGCGGATGTTCCAGGTGACAAAGGCGCCGGGCAGCCTGATGGCCTTGAAGCCGGCGGCGGGGGACTTGAGGCTGGTGAAGGCGCCGGGGCCGGCGCCGAGTCTCGGGAGCGAGATGAGCGGGATGGGGATGGGGATGGATCCGCCCTCGACTACGACGTAGTCTGTGACGCTGACGGCGCGGGCCCAGCATGCGTTGGAGCGCGGCGGGTCGAGGGCCTCGTTGTCGCGCAGCGTGATGGGGCCGGCGGCGGCGTGCAGGAGCGACGAGGAGGCCGAGTCGGTGGACGATGAGCGGGAGCGCGCGCTCGGTCGGAGGCGGTTTGCTGCTGTGGGTGTGGGTGTGGTTGTGGTGGTCAAGTGGT
This sequence comes from Tympanopsis confertula, assembly GCA_026745395.1. Lineage (NCBI taxonomy): Eukaryota > Fungi > Ascomycota > Sordariomycetes > Coronophorales > Scortechiniaceae > Tympanopsis > Tympanopsis confertula. Next base: position 38,305 of record JAOYNU010076731.1, on the reverse strand, counting down.
GCCAGAAGGGCGGGGAGGAGATGGACGTGCGTGGGGACGAGGGAGGCGGTGTTGAGGGCAAGGTGTTCATTGTAAGAAATTAAAATTAGATTAAGATTAAGATTGGGATGAGGATGGGCTGGTTCGAGAGTTGGATGAGGCGTAGCGTAGCGTCAGCTGTGGTTGTCGATTACGATTAATAGTTGTTTGGTTTGGGTTGGTGATTTTCTGGCAGCAACGTTTATGTATGAATATGTATATACGAATATACATGGCTCGAAACACAAACGTTTGATAATTTGTTCGAGGATGGCGTATGACGTAATCGGCAGGATTTATGTTTTAAAGAAAGCAGCGCTGATAGTCTTGACATGCTCCTTCCTGCGATGTTTTATGTATGTATACATGCATATAATGGCACGGATATATGCATATAGGTTCTATCAGCTTATCTCGAGTCAAAAGTCGTTCGTTGGCTGCAGCTTTCTGCCCAGCTGCATCCACCCATCGTGCTCGTCATCTCGTCTCGTCACCCAAGCCAAGGCAATGGGATAGGGCTATCCCGTCCTCCCGCTTGCACTCCGTTTTAGGCTCACGGCCGGTTCCCTGCACAACTCGATTGCCAGGATAACGCATCCATTCCGCTCGAGATCCTCCGTCCTTATTGGATTGTGTCGGGATAGATGCCCCACCACGCAACAGACTCAGCCCCGCCCTGCAGCCTGCCATCAGCACTCTGAATGTGTGTGTGTGATCACTGTGATGCACTGCTGCTTCAGCTTGGCCTGGGTGTGTGTAAGTGAGATATATATCTCTCTCTGGAGATATTCCCGGTGTACCATCTTCTAAGTGTACGATATTCTCAGTGCACTCATCCACCATGACTCTAACCAGGCGCTCAAACAGCATCGCCAAGAGGCCCCTGCCATCACAGCAGCAGCATCCGACCTCTCACATCGCAGAGCTCGAAGGCGACCTCTTGCCGAGACATAACCCCATGGACGACGGCCATGACTCGGTCGACAGGGACCCTCCGCCGCCGTACGGCGAGTTCCCCGACCAGTTGTCATTCTCCCAGGACAACATAGATGCCGGCGCCGCTGTTACTTGTAAGCAACCCCCAGACGAGCGAGTTGCCTCCCTCTAACACACGTGTGTCTGTCTATCTGCAAGCCGACGGCCGAGTCAACATCGAGATCAATACCAAAACTCAGGCCCTGGCCACCGCCCTGCTCAGCACCCCCGTCAGTGCCTCGGAGCCTCTCCCGCCCGCATACATCCCCCCGAGCCTTGGAGGCGACGGCAAGAACCCGCCGCCGCGCCTCAACATCGTCATCCAGATAGTCGGCTCGCGGGGCGACGTGCAGCCCTTTGTCGCGCTGGGCCAGACCCTGCGTGACACGTACGGCCACCGCATACGCATCGCCACCCACCCGGTCTTTCAGGATTTCGTCCAGGATGCCGGCCTCGAGTTCTTCAGCATCGGCGGCGACCCGGCCGAGCTCATGGCCTTTATGGTCAAGAACCCGGGCCTACTGCCCGGAAAGGACGCGTTGAGGAGTGGCGAGATTGGAAAGCGCCGGCGCGCTGTCGAGAAGATGCTGACCGGATGCTGGCGATCCGTCTCCGAGGCTGGCGACGGCCTCGGCCCGCCTCCCAAGCCCCATGCCAAGGACGCCTCGGCCGACCACGGTACCTATGTATACGGCGATCCTCTCGCCAGGCCGTTTGTGGCCGATGCCATCATCGCCAACCCGCCCAGCTTTGCCCACATCCACATTGCCGAGAAGATGGGCCTTCCCTTGCACATGATGTTTACGTGCGTTTGTCCATCCCCTCCTTAAATTTATACACACGCTCACACACACACAGCATGCCCTGGACGCCGACCAAGGCGTTCCCTCACCCTCTCGCCAACATTCTCTCCTCCAACGCCGACGATGCCATCACAAACTACATCACATATGCCATGATTGAGATGATGACGTGGCAGGGGCTGGGAGACGTCATCAACCGCTTCCGTGAGGACGAGCTCGGCCTCGAAGCACTCTCTCTCGTCTGGGCACCTGGCCTCCTGACAAGGCTCAAGATCCCCTACACCTACTGCTGGTCGCCTGCGCTGATCCCCAAGCCAAACGACTGGGACGCCACCGTCGACGTGTCCGGCTTCTACTTCCTCGACCTCGCCACAGAGTACACGCCCGACGCGGAGCTGGCCGCGTTTCTCGCGAGCGGCCCCCCCCCCATCTACATAGGCTTTGGATCCATCGTTGTCGAAGACCCCAACAAGCTGACGCGCCTGATCTTTGACGCCATCCACCTGACTGGATGCAGAGCCCTCGTGTCCAAGGGATGGGGCGGTTTGGGCGCCGACGACGTCGGCCTCCCCGACAACGTCTTTATGCTCGGCAACGTCCCCCACGACTGGCTGTTCCAGCACGTGGGCGCCGTAGTGCACCACGGGGGCGCCGGCACCACCTCGGCCGGGATCAAGGCAGGAAAGCCCACGGCCGTGATACCCTTCTTCGGCGACCAGCCGTTTTGGGGTCTGATGGTTGCCCGAGCCGGCGCCGGACCCGACCCCATCCCTTATGCGCTCCTGACTGCCGAGAAGCTTGCCGCCGCCATCGAGTACTGTCTCAGGCCCAGCACTCTCGGCCGCGCCGAGGACCTCGGCGCCAAGATCCGCCAGGAAAAGGGCGTCGACCTTGGCGGCCAGAGCTTCCACAACCACCTCGACATGGACAGCATGAGGTGCATGGTCGCGCCCAGCCGCGCTGCCGCGTGGAGGGTGAGGAGGACCAAGGTGCGGCTCAGCGCTCTGGCGGCCGAGGTCCTGGTCAGGCACAACCACCTCGAGTACTCGGACCTCAAGCCCTACCGATCGCGCGAGTACATCACCGAGGACCAGCCCTGGGACCCCATCACCGCCGTCGTTAGCTCCGTGACCACAGATCTCGGCAGCATCTTCCTCGGCGTCATGACCGACGTGCCGCGGGACGCCTACAAGGCTGCGTCGAGCCGGTTCAAGAAGGATCCTGCTCCTGCTTCTTCCCCACCAGCAAAGAGCGGCGGCCCCAGCACCGAAAACGTCCGGACACAGCAAGCATCATCTGCCGGCCAGGGCAGCCCCATCGCCGAACTCCCCACGAGCCCGCTGGTCGGCGAGCTTCCCGGCGAGCTTCCTGGCGAGTCCACAGCCAGCTTCGCCACCGTCTCGTCCCTGACCCTCCCAAGCTCGGAAGAGTCGGCGGACGGGGGACACACGGTCGAGTCAACAAGAGACATGCCCGACCCGGGATCATCATCCCCGGCCAGGGGGGAGGGCAAGGGCAAGGGCAAGGAAGAAAAGGCCGGGTTCCAATTCGACGCCCAGGCCCTCGAAGCCGCCGTCGAAACCACGAGGGGTGTGAGCAAGGTCATATCGGCCAGCGCGCGCACGCCAATGAACTTTTGCCTCGGCCTGGCCAAAGGCTTCCGCAACGTCCCCAAGCTCTACAACGACGACACGGTCCGGCCCCAGGAGAAAGTCACGGACCTTGCCACCGGCCTCAAGCTCGCCGGCAAGGAGTTTGGCTTCGGCTTGTACGACGGCGTCTCGGGCATCTTCACGCAGCCGTGGCAGGGGGCTCGAAAGGAGGGCGGCATCGGCTTCGTCAAGGGGTTCGGCAAGGGCATCGGCGGCGCCATGTTCAAGCCCCTGGGCGGTATCTGCGCGCTGCCGGCGTACACGATGCAGGGCATCCACGTGTCGTGGAAGAACGCGTTTGCCGTCAGCGTGCAGAATTACATTGTGGCGGCGCGCAGGGCGCAGGGCCGCGAGGAGTACGACGCGTCCACGGTCGAGGAGAGGGCCGACGCGATGGCACGCTGGAGCACGTACCGGGCCGACCTGAGGAACCACTACAGGCCCAGGGGCAAGGACGTCCAATCGCCCCCCAGCGGGCGGCAGCAGCAGCAGCAGCAGCAGAGGACGACGGCGAGGGCAAGGCTGGCCACGGTCGACAGCCTTTTGCCTGCTGCCGATCGGATGAACTGGCTGTTCAACAGGCCCAGGCCGTCATCCGTCGACGACAGCACGTCTTTTGCCGGCCCAGCCGAAGACGCAGAGCTCGAGCGCGCCATACAAGCAAGCGTCGCCGAGACGTCTCGCGGGAACAGGCAAGAGGACGCGGCCGTCGAGAAGGCCATCCGTCTGAGTGTGGCGCAGATGCGGCAAAACGGCCAAGACATGCCCAGCGTAGTGGTCGCGAGCACTGCCCCAGCAGATGCGCAGCAGGCCGCCGACCAGACCATGTCGGACGAGGAGTACCAGGCCCTCGTCCAGCAGGCCATCCAGCAGAGCATGGCGGCGGCTGCAGCCGAGGAATCACAGCAGCACCGTCTCGAGGAGCAGCACGCCGCGGAGCTTGACCGCGCCATACAGGAGTCCATGGCGTCGCCTCCGGCATGGAGAACCGGCATCGACGGCGACGACGACGACAACGACAAGGATGAGGATGAGGATGAGCAGCTGCGCAAGGTGCTCGAGGAGAGCGAAAAGACGCACGCGCGCGACAAGGCGGCACGTACCGAGGAGGAAATCGTGCTCGAGTACGTGATGCGGCAGAGCATAGCCGAGGAGGAATACCGCAAGGCCATGATGAAAGGCAAGGCCGCGGAAGCAGACCAAGACGGAGACGCGGACGAGGACCTCAAGAAGGCCATGGAAGAGAGTCTCAAGGCGGCGCCGGCCAGGGGGGGCGAGGCGTCTGGGAATAGATAAGTGGGGGGATCATGATACCACTATGGGGCGCACTGGGGCGCACTAATAAGTATATTACAGAGTTCACGTGTACGTGCCCATGGCTCACGAGTCAACGACTGCCATTAATAATGTGATATTGTACTACATATAGTACACAGTCCAGGACCAAACAAAACCTCGAGGGATATAAATTCCATTTCCATTTCCCCATAACTATCAACTGGCCAGGTGCCCAATCGCCCCGGATCCGAAACATGTACGAAGTTACAAAAAAGAAAAAATCCTCCAGGGTTCCTTCTGCCGCCGCGTAGACTGTCGGCCGTGCGCAGTCCCTGGGCGCGGGCATAACACAGCATCGAGACGGCGTTTTTGGGCGTTTGGCAGTGTTTGCAAAGCAAGGTGCTCGGACACTCAGCTCGAGAGACGACGGGTGATCTTGGCGATTACTGCAGCGGATCAATCAGCGCGTGAGCTCGATGGTGCGGAACATGATGGGCAGATGCAGTGGGGAGACGCGAGAAACGATGGAAGATAAAGGACGCCAACGTACTGTGAAGAGCGACGACGCTGAAAATGAAGACGATTGAGAGGACAAGGACGACAACAGGGTCGACCTTGAGACCGGGCGACTCGTCGGTATATAGTCCTGGATAGGCAAGGACGAGAAGTGTCAGCACCACATGTAGTAAGCAGTCTCGCAGCAGCATTCATTCATCATTCCAGCATCGTAGCCTCGGTGCATCCGCACTCCTTCTCGACGGAGAGAGCAAGCGAGGCGGGGTCTGTTGCAAGGCGTACTCAGCATGGTTGAGGTGCTGCCTCCAGCGCCGGCGGCGCGCGTGCTGCTGGGGCGCTGGTTCGCAATCTTGTCCTTTTGCTCGGCGGCGGCACGGCGGCGGATCTGGGTGCGCGGGCCGCCGGGCGGGGTGGGCGACGAGGGCCGCAGAGCCGACGAGGACGCTGACGAGTGGGGGAGAGGGGGCTTGTCGGACGGGAGGGGGGGGGTTCCTGATGGGGAGGCCTGGGGCACGTCAGTTTGATTTGGTCCCAAGGACATGGTGGCGTTGCTTACCATTGCGTGTGTGTAAAGCAGGTAAAATAGAGAACGACGAGAGTGAAGCCGCGTGGTTGTTGTGCAATGATGATGATGGCGAGTGGTGAGGACAGATATGGATGCAGAGGATGGAGCGCTGTGATTGGTGAATTCGACTGAATTTCGACATCACGTGCAAATGCAGGTCATGTGATTGGTGAATTTGACATCACGTGAAAATGCTCGACGGTCATGTGATTACTGAATTCGACTATGATTCTGTCCTTTTTGGTGACCTCAACAACCTCAACGTCATCTCGCAATGGCCGCCAAGACCCCCCCCTCCCTCGACAGCGCCGACTACTCCCCCGTCGGCCACCTCAACGTGCTCTTCTCGTCGCCCGCGTCCGTGTCGTCCATCAACCGCGTGTCGACGGCGCTCGTGGCGTGCAGCGACGAGCTGGCGTCGCAGGTGGCGCACCTCGAGACGACGCAGGCGTACAGGTCCGACTCTGCGCTGGAGCGCATGCAGTCGGCGCAGGCGGAGCTCGCGCAGCTGTTCTCCAAGATCGAGACGATCCGGGCGCGCGCGATCCAGACGGAGCAAAACATCACCGGCATGACGGCCGACATCAAGCGGCTCGACGCCACCAAGCGCAACCTGACGCTGTCGATGACGGCGCTCAAGCGGCTCCAGATGCTCACGACGGCGTACGAGCAGCTGCGCGCGCTGGCCAAGACGCGGCAGTACCGCGAGTGCGCGGGCCTGCTGCAGGCGGTGCTGCAGCTGATGCGCCACTTCAACAGCTACCGCAGCATCGAGCAGATCGCCACGCTGAGCAGGGGCGTGTCGGACCTGCAGCGCGAGCTGCTGGAGCAGGTGTGCGAGGATTTTGAGATGGCCTTTGCCAGGGGCGAGGTCGGGCCGCGCAGGGGCCTGCTGACGGAGGCGTGCCTGGTCATGGACGCGCTGGGCGAGAACGCGCGCGCCAGGATCGTGACGTGGTACGTCAACACGGAGCTGCGCGAGTACAGGCACGTCTTTCGGGGCAACGACGAGGCCGGCAGCCTCGACAACATCAGCAGGAGGTTCGCCTGGTTCAAGCGCACCATCAAGGTGCACGAGGAGGAGCACGCGCCCATGTTCCCGCCGCACTGGCGGGCAGGCGAGACGCTGGCGGCGACGTTCTGCGACGGCACCAGGGACGACTTTAGGGCCATACTGGAGAAGAGCACGCGGCGGCCCGACGGCGGCAGCAGGCTCGACGTCAACCTGCTGCTCAGCTGCCTGCAGGAGACGCTCGACTTTGAGCAGCACCTCGACAAGAGATTCGCCAGCGACGCGCGCGCGAGCATCGACACGCTCAGCTCGGCCGGCGGCAGCAGCAGCGAAGAAAGGCCGTCGTCGTCGTCGTCGTCGTCGTCGCACGCCTTCAACGGCGCCATCTCGGTCGCCTTTGAGCCGTACCTCGGCCTCTGGGTCGACGCCCAGGACAGGCAGCTGGCCGCCATGGTGCCGAGATACAGGACGCGGCCGCTGATGGCGCCCGACGACGACTTCACCCCGTCGGCCGTCGCGCAGTCCGCCATTGAGCTTTTCCACTTTTACAAGCTCACGCTGTCGCAGTGCGCCAAGCTGTCGACGGGCGAGCGCCTGCTCGATCTGTCCAGGACGCTCGCCAAGTACCTGGACGAGTACGCGCAGCAGGTGCTTCTGTACTTTCTCCAGGCCGCCGCCGCCCAGGGCCCTCCTCCTCCTCCTCCTCCTTCTTCTTCCTCTCCTCCTTCTTCTTCCTCTCCTCCTTCTTCCTCTCCTCCCTCTTCTTCCTCTCCTCCTCCGCTGCAACACATGGTCATGGTGCTCAACACGGCCGATTTCTGGCACACAAACACGACCCAGCTCGAGGAGAACATCAGAAAGCGCATGGACCCCGAGTTTGCGCCACGACTCGACCTGTCGCCCCAGGCCGACGGCTTCCTGGGCGTGGCCAGCGCAGCCGTCGCGGCCCTCGTCCGGTTCGCGGAAAACGGCTGGGACGGGGTCTGGCGCGAGATGAGAAACTGCAACTGGAGGGCGATGGAGAGCGTCGGCGACCAGAGCTCCTACGTCGGCGAGCTGGTGCGGCACGTCAACGACAAGGCCAGGATCGTGCTCGACGTGGTGGTCAAGCCGCAGTACGCGCGAGCGTTCTGCGACAACCTGATGGAGCACATCGCGGCCGCCTACCTGGCCAATCTGGTCCAGTGCCGGCCCATCTCCGAGGTCGGCGCCGAGCAGATGCTGCTGGACAAGTACGTGCTGACCAGGTCGTTTGAGAACCTGCTCTCGTACCACGGCGGCAGCAGCGGCAGCGGCAGCGGCCTCCCGCAACCTGCCGGCGCAAACCACCAGGCCGCTCCGCCGCCTCCGCCGCCAGCAGGCTTCGTCAAGCGCGTCAACCAAAGCATGTCGCGCGTCGACCCCCTGCTCAAGACGCTGCAGGTCCGACCGTCGCCTCCCGAGGGCCTCGTGCAGGCCTACCTCATTCACATTGGCGACCGGTCCGAGGCAAACTTCCGGAAAATCCTCGACATCAAGGGCGTGCGCAAGTCGGACCAGTCGCACCTGGTCGAGCTCTTTGCAGTCCACCGCGACGGGCCGTCCGAGATGGGCCGCAAGCTCGTGCAGAGCTCACCTCTGCTCACGCCCCTCATGGCGCCCGGGAGCAGCAGCAGCGCCGGCGGCGCGGCAGCAGCCGGTGCCAGCGCCCTCGCGGCGGGTGGTGGTGGTGGCAGCGGCGTGGGCGTGGGCGTGGGCGTGAGCTCGCTGAGCTCGGTGGCAGCCAGCGCGGCGGCGGGCGCGACGCGCTTCGACGCCGCGCTGCTGGGCGAGAGGCTGCTCAGCGCGGCAAGGGAGATGGGCGACAAGGCGGCCGTCGGGGCGGCCGACAAGGCCACCATCAACGAGAACCTCAAGAGCATTGGAAAGTTCTTTCGGAGCGACTTTGGGGGGCTGGGCGTGCGCTTTGGCAAGCGCGACGTATCGGGGGGAGCGCCTCCTGCGGACCAGGGGTATTAGGAGCATGTCCGTGATCTTGGGATGAACGAGTAATGAGTGGATGAATGAATGACTGGATGAATAAATGAGTAACGATGAGTCATGACTGAATGCCTTCAATGACGTCTGCGTGTCTGCTTAGTCATCAGCCTGATGAAATTGGCGGTCAAAGGCCAAAGTGGACCAACGTCTCCAATACATCTCCAAATCACGCCCTGCCTATAAAATGGCCCTCATCGGCCTCTCCATCATCGTGGCCTCGCTCCTCTTTGTCGCCATACGCCCGCAGCCACGGCTTATCGAGATACTCGTCGGGATCTGCGCCTGGCCGCGCAGGCTGCTCGGCCCTTTGGAGAATCCTTTGGAGAATGCTCTGGAGAATGCTCCCACCGAAAAGGCACCGGCGCCTCCTCCCAGAGATGCGGGCATCGGCCAGGAGAGCACGATGAAGACGGCGCCGGCGCCGCAGATCCACGTCGAACCCCTCGAACCGGACACGAGCGAGGATCAGAACAAGGCTGCCCGCGACCGCATGGCGATGCCGCCGCCCCCTCCGCGGTTAGCCGCCGCGCAGCAAGACCCTTCCACCACGCCCAAGGCACGCGCATCCCGCCCATCCTCCAGCGTGCCCTCCCTCTCCCTCTCGTCCGACTCTTCGTCGTCATTCCCTGCGCCAGACTCCGCCCAGCGTGCGCGGCCGTCGCCTTTGCCCCAGCGGGGCCCTTTCTCGTCTTCGTCTTCTCGCTCGTCTTCTCGCTCGTCTTCTTCTTTCTCTTTGTCCCCGCCGCCCACGCACGCGGCTCCGCCCACGAAACCCTCGCGCGCCGTCGTGCTCACGCCCGGACACTCGCCGCTCGACTGGGCGCGCCTGTCGTCGGACCCGACTGCCGACCTGCGCGGGCTTGGCCCGGACGCGCCGCCCGCCCTTTTGAGGGTCACGCCAACGATGCTCAGGCGCCACTCCGGCCGCAAGGGCAACGACGCCTGGATGTCCATCGGCGGCCGCGTCTACAACGTCACGCCTTATCTCGACTTCCACCCCGGAGGCAGGGCCGAGCTGCTGAGGGGCGCCGCCAGGGATGCCACCAGGTTGTTTGGCGAGGTTCACCCATGGGTCAACTACGAGACAATGCTTTCGGCGTGTCTGGTTGGCATCGCGGTCGACGAAGAGGAGGCAAGGGGCGGGAGCATGGACGAGATGGACTAGATGTCTGGGGATCCAGATGTAGATAGATAGATACATGTGTAGATACACGTGGGCGACCACATTCACATTCACATTATTCTCGATATAGGCCACCTGCAACGTGCGTGATTTACACATTGCCTGCCTCCTCCCTCATCTCTTCTTGAACTTGAACTTCATGTTTACGTCTCCGTCGTCGTCTCCGTCGTCGTCGTCCTCACTCTCCTTGATGGCGGGCGGCTCCGGTTCCGCCGGTCGCGGCGGGGACGGCTTACGCACCCTCTTGGCCGCAGGCTCGGGCTCCTGCTGTAGGTTCTCGCGCGTCGACGTCGGCCTCTTGCTACCAGCCCCCATGCTGCGCGTTGACGTCGATGGCTGGGCCGATTGAGTGTCCACCCGAGATGAGGGTGTCTGCATGGCAGCAGCAACGGACTGTGTATCGAGTCTTGTTGCTGTTGCTGTTGCTGTTCTTGTTCTGGCTGCATGCTGACTTTGAATCGGTGGTGCAGGGCTGGGTTCCAGGTCCGGCTCCGGCTCAGGCTCCGGCTCCGGTACAGGCTCAGCGCTTGCATCAACAACCCCAGTGTCCTGTGCGGGCGTGGGCTCGGGCTCGGCATCCGACTCCACAACCAGCTCGGCCTGAGGCTCTTCTGGTTGTGGTTGCTGGTGTCGACCTCGAGCCCGTCCCCTGGTGGTTGCCACGGGAGGCGACGCCTCCATAGCAACATCATCACCCATCACGCCACGTTGCGGCCTCCCCCCGGTCGTGCTCGTGCCCGTGTTCCTCTTGTTTGGCTTCCCGGCCGGCCTCGTCGCCCGCTCCTCCTCCTCCAGCCAGTACTCGTCACCGATGCCAAAGGTCTGCGCTTTGGCCTGCATCAGCTGCACAATCGTGCGCATGGGTGCGCGGCCTTGTGCCTCGCCTCTGCGACGGAACTTTTTGAAGTTTTTCCTCCCGTTCCACCTGGGGTCCCATCTGCTCTCCTGATCCTCCTGGCCAGGCGCTGCTGCTGCTGCTCTGTCGCGCCGTCGCACTGGCACCATGTCCTCGACAATGGCGAGGTTGCGGATTGCTGCCAGGTCGACGCCGGAGTTGGCCACGTCGGCCATTGCCTGGCGCTCAGCACGCTGACGCGCCTCGTCCTCTTGGTTCTTCTTGCGCAGAAACTCCACAACGTCGACCGGTCCGTTTGCGTTTTGCTCGAGAGTGTGCTCATCAGCCGCGCGTTCGGTGGGCTGTGCCGGTACCGGCGTCGGCTCGGCACTGCTGGGATCGCGGGGCCTGGCATCCTCGCCGGCCTCGAGACGCTGGCGCTTACGCGCAGCAGCCGTGGGAGCGATGCTGTCCATGAGATCCGGTTCGTCAAACGGCGATGCCGTGCGTTTCGTCTGGCTCGGTCCAGATGCTCGCTCTTCCCGCTCCTGGGTCACAAAGAGTCCCTGGGAGTCGGTGGGCGGCGGCGGTGGTGCTGGTGCTGTGTTCTCAAACGACTCCCCAGCCGTGGTCGCGTTTGGGTTTGAGTTCACGCTCACGCCCACGTCCTCGTCCACGTCCACGTCGTCGCTCACGAAGCCCGCAAACCGCTTCTTGATGGGCTGTCGCGTCCGCCCTCTTCTGACGGGCAGCTGCGCTGTGTCCTGGGCGCTTGACTGGGCGCTTTCCTGGGCGCCTGGCTGGGCGCTTTCCTGGGCGCTTGACTGGGTGGCCGCAGGCACATCGACATCCATCGCCTGCGACAGCGGCACGCCTGCTGGCTGTGCTGGCTGCATCTGCTCTCGCGGCGGGCTCTCGGACTGCAGCGGCCGCCGCAGCATGCCTGGCTCCTTGCGCAGGATTGCGTCGATAAACTCGGCCTGGTCGATCGGCCGATGGTCCAGCCGCAGCGAGATGGTCTCAAAGAACATCTTGAACCAGTCCGAGTCGGCGTCGCCTTTGCTGGCCGTGTGCCTCACCACCACCACGCCCTTGCCCTCGCTCCCGTCCTCAAACGACCCCAGCCCCTTTTCGCCGGCCACGCTCTTGGCATAGCGTATAAAGTCGTCGATGGCCGTGTCGCCCGGCGTGACGTGGTATGCCAGCGCCTTGCCCTTGCCCGTCGTGATGGCCGCGCGCACGTTGTCGCACTGCGTCTGGTCGTAAAACACAAACGTGTAGCCATCAAAGATGTCCTGGCGCGCTCCGTCCGGCCGGTACTCGGAGTCGGGCCGATCCGACTTTTCGTTGCCCTTGGGCGGAAGATAGAGGAGCTCGTCCGGCCATGCGCCGTCGTAGTCCTCCTCCAGCCGACCGGCCGCGCTAGCGATGGCTTCCAGAAAGCCCGCCGTGATGATGTAGTGCCCGTTGATGAGGGCCTGCAGGCCTTTCGGGGTGTTGCGCTTCTTGGAGACGACGTGCGTGACCTCGGTGGCGCGGTATTCGTTGATGAGCTTGACGTCCAGCTGCTCGAAGCGGTGGCGAAGCCTGGCCAGGGCCCCTGCTTGGAGGTCCTTGTGGTTGAAGCTGGTGCTGATGACGACGGGGTGCCATCGCAGGCTTATTCTCAAGTCAGTACTCTGCGTATATTTAGAGAGGGAGGGATATGCACACTGAAAATCGACATCGTAGAGCCCGAGCTTGAGCGTCGTCACGTCATCCCGCACCGCAAACGTCTCTCCCTTGATCGTTTTGCCGTTTACCAGGGTCCCGCTCTTGGTCTTGCAGTCTTCGATGGTGACCTCGGAGCGCTTCGCAGGCATTCCCTATAGAGCGGGTGAGTGTGATGATATATACACATATGCGCATATATACTGGTGGTTTATCAAAGGCATGGTATCTACCGATTCGCCCTCGTGTACCGGACCAACGGCGATGATGAGGTGCTTTCGCGAGATGGTCTTGTGCGAGATCACAATCGACGCCGATGCTGCTTGTTTGGATCGTTCGTCAGCGCCGCCCACCGGCGTCTGGCAGGACGTGGAGGATTTGCAACGCACATTCGGAGCCAGTGCGCCCAAAGAGATACTTCTTGCCCGGCCGCAGCCATAGTCGCTTGCCTGGTCTCGATTTCGGCGTCAGCCATCGCTCGCGTCGGGGTTGTAACGTGAGACGCGACCAGCTCACCATCGAAATCCTTTCCCGTGCACTCCAGCAGCCACATTTCGAGACGATTGGAAACATGGACGGGCCTTTGACGAGTAGTAGGTGTGGCCGGGGCGAGCAAGCTGTTCAGGTGATCCCTTGTCGTGCAAACAAGGGCGGTTCACGTGACGATAATAAAGTGCCAGTAAGTTTTTAACGCGATCAGAGATCATCTTATACTATGTATATACGTATATCGACATCTATTCTTCAGGGTCTATTGATATAGAAGAATGCCTTATATACCCAGTATATTATATTATAACTTTATAGCTTCTATCAGTTACTTATTCTATACGTTAAAAAGTCCTGATCATGGTACATCACGTCCTTGGCAATCCTTCGCGGTTCAACCCCGCTTCTTATCATCGTTACCTTTCGGCGCGGCCGTATCAACGTCATAACATCACATATATGTCGGTGTTCTCGTATGTTTACTTTCCAATGCGTGAGGTTACTTTTTGTCATGATCTGGGACGGCTGCTGTAGTGCTCTGTAAAATGTTTCGATGGGTTCCATGGTGGGTTCTAGTCTTCTTTGTGAGGCGCCAGTGGCGCTTGCACGTGACCATCGTTCTCGGTATTCTTTTGGCTATTTTCAATCTCGGAAGACTCTTCAAGTGACATGTCAAACTCCTCACCTTTGCGTGGTCTTCAGTCGGCGAGGCCACAAAGTCATCTTGACCAGTGAGCTCATCCATCTCTGGAACAGCCTCGGGACGACGAGCTACGGGTTTAGGGTGCTATTTACTCAACATACTATCCTATAAGCTCAGTCAGGCATTTGGTAACGTCACTCGGTGCTACAAAACCTATATCGTAGAAAAGCTTGCCGACGAGTTTGGTTATCGTAGGCTTGCCAGTTCGTGGGCTTTCGATATAAAGCTGGTTAGCATCTGCCTTTGGGGACCCAAGCCGCGCATCTTAGCCCTGGAATACTGTCTGGTAGCCGCACAGCCTCTTCCACGACGATGCGCTGAACTCGTTCCTCTATCGCTTTGCGGTGCTCTCTGCTCAGCCGCGAGCTGCGATCGTGGTTTGGATCAAGGCCGACGGGCTCATCATACATAGGCAACCGCATCAAACGCCGCCGCAACTTCCGACGAATTCACTGCCCTTGTTCTCGATAGCGCCCTTGCTGGCGAGTGCAGCGCCTGATGTTTCCTCAATCGTGATTCAACACCCACCGAGTGGAGGAACGAACTGGGCGTTGAGTGGAAACGGATCAATTTCACGTCATAGTCGACCGTCTGAACCAGCTGTGGCCGTGTCCTGGAGAAAGGTGTCGAGCTTCATTTGGGCGTTTTTGGAGCCACAAACATGGCGGGCTTGGTGGATACCAGAATACTGGCTCTGGTTGTACGATCTGTCGAGATCCAGGTATCAGATTTTCCAAGCTACCATTTTTCAACGACACAGAATCCACACAGACGAAATCGGCTGGATTGTCTTGTGGTCGACAAGAAATCTGACGATTTAAAATGATCTTTGTTCCCTATGCATCGGACGATAAATTTCCCATCTTTCGCTATTGGCGCGGGCGCGGCGACAGCGTTCCGGAAAGCTGACAGTCACCGACATGATAATCCCAGTGGGTGGCAGATTCCCGAAACGAGACGATAACGCGGGCTCAAGATGTCAGCGATTGGCTTACAGACCGTCTTGGCCGTTGGGCATCAATGCAGGCGATCAAGCACTGATGTATCAAATCCGAATGACGCCCCGCAATGTGAATGACTGAGCGAGCCTCTGCCCTCTGATGGATACACCGAGCGGTGTTTCCCGCAACAGAGGTCTGCATTTCGGCACTCCAGGTCCCAGGGCTGGAATAAACTCTGCCCACTCTTCAAAGACTGCTTTCCGAGGCATCACTGTAGGGCTCAGCTATCAGATATCAGATTAACCGATGCGCTGTGTGACTTCGCAGTCTTGTTCTACTGACCAATGACGACGTATATGCGTATGCAGATGCAGGGAGGATCACCATTTGACTGCCAGCCTTGTGAGACTGTCGTCAGCATGGCTGGCCGAGCAGAACAGGTGTGTTCCTCGTCCAAGCTGGAATTCCACATACTGCAAGTACACCAACCAAAGTCAACACGACGAAGTCTGCGTCAGGGGCTGCACATCTTACGAGAAGATGGGAAAGGTTCGAGTCAGGAGGATTACGTCTTTGATTTTCGATATGCCGGCTATAATGAGATAGTCTACATGGGAACATCGTGTTGCCGGTAATATTTGAAGCACTGCGGTGCTATAATATCGATGTAGGGACCTAAAGCCATTGAGTGATTTTGGTTTTTTAAGAGTTGCAGGCCTGATATCCGACTGAGGCCCGTTGGGTAACATAGAAAGACGCGATACCGACTACATTCCAATATAGTGAGATATAAGGATATTTTTAACGAGGAAACATATAACTTCTATAGACCCGCCAAGTATCTACTACTGTACCGGTAATTGTTAGCTACATATTATAAAAATATTTTGCTGCCGTGATTTATGCTACTATCTATAATTAGTTAATAGATACGGTAATGAAATTTTAATAGTAACGTAGCCTGGATAAAAAGCGTAAAACCGCAATAACGTATTACGGGCCAGGGTGGCCTATATCTGGAGAGTAAAGGCATCGTAATACCTATCCAGTAAAGCTACAGTGTATTTATCGTATAGCCAGAGTACAGCTAATCGCAAGATAAGTAGTATGACCTCTAAAAAGAGCTAGAATGAAAGAATACGACCGCCGTTGCCGCGATGCAAAGCTCGAGCGAGCAAGCTCGTGTTTTTCATGTTGTCTCATTCCATGCCATTTGAACGAGAAATCCGACATGCTGTCTCATACATTATAAAATCGAGCGCGAGTCCAACGAGACCAGTCTTGTCTCTGCCACTGGAAGAAAGACCAGAGACGATCTGACAGACCTGGAGTGCAACATGGACGATGAGTCGGCATATGCTGATATTACCAATACGCGCCTGGACAAGCGCGCAGTGGCCCCATCCATCCTCGCCCACTTAATACCAGTTTTGCGTCATTGGAAGCCTGGCGTATGTCGTGGCAATTATGAATCCAGTCGGACACGGGACCCATTCCGATAGCGACGAGGGCAGGAGAAGTATATTCGAATGCCTGCTCTCTACGGGAATGAAGATGCTCTTCATCCCTGATGCTTCTGGAACATGCATGCAAGATCGGTTCCGAATGAGGCTATACATTTGCCTGGCCGCACTATCAGCCTTCCGACCTCGTTCATCTCGTGCTCTCGCGTCTGTACTATACTCGTACCACGCTGCCATGGTCCGGAATATCCTGGACAACAGGCGTCAAGATTACCGCTGGCGGCCCGGATATTCCACAGCGGTCCCTTCTCAAACTGTTTTTAGGAATTGATGGCGCGTAGCAGGACAATTCAGGCCTTGCTCGCGCAGAGGGTGCTGATCCCAAGGACATGCATTTTGTGGGAGGGTGGCCCAAGAACACGCCAAGCCAGCGGGGAACGATTCTGGCGAAATGCTTCCAAGCGTGGAAAGAAGTCATCAGCAAGTGTCGGCTTGCTTGATTAACGATGATGTAGTCGCAAGGTGGATCGAAACCGGAGCAAGCCGTCTCAGCTTTGCCATCTTTCGCCGTATATAAGCACGGCGACACTCCGGCAGGCGATAGGATGAGATGGGCACGAATTTATGGTGGAAATAATAAAGGACGCAAGATGATGAGCAACTGACCATCACCGATGCGCTGACGTTGCGGTATCTCTGCAGTGTTTCCACATCCGTATGGCCATGGAACGGAGTGGCATCGCTTATCAAGAATTTGGTCCAATATGGCCAACGCCACTTCAAGGCCAGAAAGATACGTTGACGCGATCAAGCAGGAAGCAGACGGAAATCGGGGCTTTATCCTGCCACTAGATGACTGCGGCGGCATATCTTTTCTCAGACTCAATCATCAGAAAATTTTGGTAGGAATAAACAAGACGAGGAAGCGTGGGCGGGACGGCAACCCTCCAAGCCTGGCCATGTCATCTCCAGGCTGATATTCTTCCGCTTGGGCTCTCTCTGCCCATTTGAAAAAACTGTGTCTGGAAGGGCGTTTCTGATCATCTAGTGCGTCTACCGTTTACTGGCAGTCTGGCATATGACATGATGGGACATCTTGAGCACAAGAGACAGAGAACCCGCCAGCTTTGCGTTACTCTGCCTTTATCGCATTAAAAGTGTTGTATAACTGTGTCAAGATTCTATCGACGCCATCACCTCAGACCTCAAAAAGAATCACGCATATTCTTTTTGATTCACAAGCAATCATTTCAAAAAAGTCCAAACTTTGATCCACAATACAAAAGATAAAGTGGTCCTCGGAGGGGGAGGGGGGTCAAGGCAGGCCATTACAAGAAAATCCAGAAAAATGAGGGCACAAGTACGCAAAGAGGTGTTGGAAGATCAAGAAGGCAACTGGTATATGAGCCGGGCAATACAGCTACAAGCGGTTGACGGTGCAACCAATAAAGGGAAGAATGCATGAGTAGAATAGGTAGATAAACGATGCCTGCCGCTGACTTTGGGATTCTTTCTTTTTTTACTCGTCTCCTGCCTCGAGCAGTGTATAGTCTGCGGGCCGTGGTGGTTCTGCGCTCTCCCTCGTCCTCCTACATCCCAACGCTGCTGTTCGCTTTTTGTCCCTGTATGAGAAAAGAAGCAAACTAGTTGGTTATATGTAAATATGATTTGGGGTCTGATCTGAAGAGAAAAGACAAAGAAAAAAAAGAGAAGAGAAAAGAAAAGAAAGGAAAAAGGTATGAAGCGAAAAACGCCATCCGCCATGATTGATGAGGTTATTCTGAAAAAAAGAACGAAAAATGACAAAGACTCAACCCACACCCCCCCACATCCCCTTGGCGTGGAGGTGGATGGTGTCAAGGTGTCATTTTCCAGCAGACAGGTAGCAGCGAGAAGGACGGGTATGTCGGATGAGGATGACGTTGTGCATGTTTAACAAAGGAAACAGAGATTTTGCCACGACCAGGTCCGTCCGCCTCATCATCACAATGTCACATCGAGCACGAGGCTGACATCGCGCACATTGTCACCTGCGAGGTCCTCCAGGACGGGAATGAGATCGAGAAGCTCGTTGTCGTGCGCGTCCGAGAACCAGCTGCTGATGGGGACAGCGTGCTGGGGGTGGAATATGTAGGATGTCGGCGAGTTGTCGATGATGATGGTGTCCTTGAGGTCCCGACCGATCTGGGACAGATCCTTGACGTAATTGCCCTGGTGGTTGTAGCAACTTTCGCGGAAGAGCCGGTGGTGGACAACCTTGTGAATATCCAGCTGATCGAGGAGGGGATCGCCATACTGTTCACGTCAGCATGTTGTTCGGATTTTGATCTGATGCCTTGGATGCCACCAACCTTAGAGACCGATGCCGTGAAGACCACAACCTCGTACAGCTCACCAACCCTCTTCATAAACTGGTCCACGCCTGGGCGCTTGATGACGTAGACGTTGTGGTAATTGCCCTCAATCTCGACCGGGATTGTGAAGTCGGCCTGGTGTAATATCTGATGACGGTCAGCAAGGTCACGTGTATAGCAACGGAACGGACAGGGAAACAAACGTACCTTGAACGAGCTGTGCACCAGCGTCTCGTCGAGATCGAGGACAAGACACTTGCGGCCGGCATGCTCCGGACGTATAGGTGGAAGAAGGGCCTTTGGCGGTTCGCCGGAAGGACTGGAGACCGGTGCGGGAGCAGCAGGGGCAGAAGGGGCAGCAGGAGCTGTGGGAGGAAGAGGAACCGGCGGCATAACGACGTCCTGGTCGTCGTGTGCTGGCTGAGCGGCAGACTCCTCGTCAGCCTCCCTCATTTCCACGTCGTTGCTCTCGTCCTTTGCGCCGGGAGCGGGTTCCTCCGGCTCGGGCTCTGAGGGGGCGGAGATCTGGTCGTCATGGGTTACGACGTTGGCGGGGGGATCCACGGTCACGGCCGGTGCAGCCACCGTCGCCTTAGAATCGCTGTCTGTTACCGGGGGGATCCGACCGTCGTCCGCCGTCGCCGTCGACTGAGCGTGGCTGCTGGCAGCCGACATGCGGTTCTCCTTGGGTGTGATATCGTTATTTGCAGGGGGCGGCGGCGGCATGTCCTTCTCGCTGAGGTGGGTTTTGCTGCCGCCGACAGGGGTGGTGGCCTGCTCCTTCGGGGTTTGGTTGCGGGATTTGGCGGTTGCTGGGCGCTGAGGGATGGTGTCGAGCTTGTGCACGTTGTCTTCGTCCTGCTCGAGGGGGCTCGCATTGTCCGGCACGCCGCAGCACGCGAGGAGGGACAAGAGGCCGCTGCGCGTCTTCTTTCGTGGGGATACCTGAGGCGAGCCTCCTTGGGAAGCCGAGTCAGCGGCTGCAGTATCGTCGTCGTGGGCGGGAACGCTGGCGGCGCTACCGTTCCGTTGCCGTCCTAGTATGCTGCGCTTGGAGCTCCTCGACATTCGGTCCGGTTCCACTGCCGTGGCGGTCGAGGTCGGCGACTGTCGTTGCGATGACGTTCTTGATGGCACCTTGAGGAGTCCCCGACCCTTGCTGCTGCTGCTGCTGGTACCCTCCTCTACTGATGCTGTCTTTGTTTTGGCCATTATAAGGTAGAAACAAAAAACAAAAAAAAAGAAGGAAAAAAAAGGGGGGGGGGAGGGGAGGAGGGTGACGAGATTATCGAGTAGCTGCGGGCTGAAAAAGTGCGAGGTCAGAATAAGGAACTTGAGGTTGAGAGAGATATATGGTCAGGGCCGAGAACGGTTGCGAGTAGAGGGAGAGAAGGGGGTGCCTTTGCCGACAAGGTTGATCCTCTGAGACAAAAAGCACACATCACATGCAGCAAGCCCTTTTGCGTGGTCGTCGGATCTCGTCAATCACGCCCGTTCAGGACCAAAAACGGATGCAACGAGTCCCCAGCGACCACGCACAGAGCTGGCATCCGGCAAATCACCGAATGGATGTGATGCTGATGGCGCGAGCCCCGGTATGGAATTTGGGAAGAAAGATGGCGACGCGCAACGACAGAACTCACCTCAAGTTTGTTGTTGAGTTAGGAAGACGGTTTTGACGGGTGGTACTGGTTGAAATCACCCACAGCCCCTGAACCGACTGTCGTCCAAAGTATAAGGAAGAGAGAGGCGGCGGGCCCCCCAGCTGGCCGGATTGCTGGAGCAGGGTACCGTTTGGGCCGGGTGAACCGGTTACGTCGTGCGAGAGACGGGGGTGAAAGGAGAGACGGCTGAGTTTGGGGAAGAAGCAGAGAAGGGAGGAGGAGGAGGGGGGGGGGTTGGTTAAAAAAAAATAAAGCAAAATAAAATAAAATAAAATAAGATAAAGAACTCGAATATTCTAGGCGCCGCGACGATTCGCGATGTGACCAGTTCTGCAACACCTCGCCAAGGGGGAAAACAGCGTGGGTGGTGGGAAGCGCCGGTGTCGATCTGAGCTCGAGGTAAAGAGAATTCGCGCGATTGAAGGAGGAGGATCAATCGGTCGGCAGGTCGGTCGGTCGGTCGGTCAGTCCGGACAAGTCGACGGACGGTCAATAGGGTCAATGGGGGGGGAAGGAAAAGGCCTCCCTATCAGGCCGTCCTTGGGTCTGGAATCGAGGGAACCATGAACAGATGCGGCAGCAGCAGAAACGTCCAGTCGCCCCGGTGAGTTGACGATTCGGGGAAGGGAGGGGAGAAACAATGGGCTAATGGGAAAAGGACGTTTCTGCTCGGTAGCGTTGTGCCTCAGTATGCGCGATGAAGTCGCGAGCCAGAGGCCAACAGAAGCGTTGCCGGTTGGCGAGAGCGGGAGAAGCAGTGGCAGTCGAGCGAGCGAGCGGACCAGTCGACTTGGCAGGACGGACGCGTCCTTGTAGGATAAGATTATGGTATGGGACTGCCGACGACAAGGGCGAGACTTGGATGGAGATGTCGGGGGGGGGAGGTAAAGCAAAGCGTGCTGAAGATACCGGGGGGTCGCTGGGTGGGGGGACTTGGGGGCGTGATCTTGACCTTGCTGGGGCGCTGGAGAGCGAGAGCACGGGCAGGTTAGCGGGAGTTGATGGTTGCTGCTGCTGGTGGCCCACTGGCAGTTTTATTATTTCAAGCGAAATGATTTTGGATATTTGATGCCAAACCTTGCATGTTGTCTGGGTACATTGCGGTACATGTGGGACACGTTAAATCTGCTAGTGCGGCGAAGAGCCCGCACTATATCAGAACCAAGAACAAGTACGCACAGATGTAACAAATATGGATCAACACAAAAGTCATTCTAATTTGGCCTAATCTCCTAGGACCACGGGACAGAGAAGCTCAAGTGGTTTCGCTCCCCACGATTTTGATTGTGAATTCCAACGACGCAAAGTGAGAGAGAAGAGAGATTGACGCACATGGGGACATTGTTAAAACAAATCAAAATAAAATAAAAAAAAGTTCGCATACACATCCGGACACGCACATCCACACGCACATCAAAGTCTGGGGGGTGATGTACCACCACTGGGATGGGTCAGGATGGGATGGTGCAACTTGTATTTATCATGCACTCCTCTATCGTCGATGGGGCACTTCCCTGCCACGAAAGCAAGCTCACGCCAGCAGCATCTGAATTCAACTGGCTGTCCATCCGTTCGATGACACCCCTTCTTCAGCCCCCAACGAATCTCCACGCCCGGCTTGCTTGCTTGCCTGCTTGCCTGCTTGTCTTGCTTGTCTTGTCTCATCTCACACACAACCCCATCGGCCGTCGGATGCATGCCGAACAACTGGATGCGTCTTCGCTTGGTAGTCAATAGTGAGCCGTGCACATCTCACCGTTGGGCAGTCGTGATTGGACCTGCTTTGGGGGGTTGATCCCCGATGTGATGGCTGCTAGTAGCTGCTTGTCGTTGTGATGGTGTTAAAACCGTGTTAAGACCAAGATTGTTGCTATACGGTCGACCGATTCGACTATAAAAAAGTCTGGTAACTAGCCTCAAATTTGAACTTGCTAATGAACTTATTAAGGGATAATATAATGTACATGTACGGTACATGTACTGACAACATCAGCCACACGCCACAGGCACCCCACCCAAGCGCACCTGATTTGGGTGGCGTCGTCCTCACGTCAAGTCTAGGAAGGAAGCAACCAAGCCGTGAAGCTTGTGAGGTCACGCGGCCTGGAGCCTCGTGGGATCACAAGCCAGCGACAAGAGTCCCCAGAGACAACCCTCCAAGGGAGACTCGATCCCCAACGATGCTTGGCCGCCACGACGCGCGCCGATAGACACCTACCTACCTACCTACCTACCTACCTACATACACACTAGCATCTGCAGGATGGCCGCGCAGTCGACGCTGTCGCCCCCCTCGCCCGAGGTGCTCGTGGCCCTTGCCGACAAGTACCTGCGACGCTTCAGGGCTCGCCTGCGCCGGACCTCGCGCACCACACGCATGCTCGCCACGCTCTCTCTCCTCGCCGGCATTCTCGTTTCCGCCCACGGCGCGCGGCGGTCCTGGCGGCGCCACCGCCTCGAGCGCGAGACGGGCAGCAAGCTCGTGAGGACAAACTCGTCGCTGCATAACGAGGACGGGTCACGCACCGTATACGTGCCGTACCGCGACGGAACCTCCAAGGTTGTCATCCAAAACACCAAGCCGTTGACGTTTGAGGCCCATCGCCGGCTGTTTCTGAACCCGCCGAGGGTGTCCGGGCTGGATATGGGCGGCGGCGCAGTCGCCGCCGACGGGACGGTGCCATCGGCACAGACGCGACCTGGGCTGAACCTGGCTTTCCTGCACCAGTTCCTGAGCCTCATGAGCATCGCCATACCGCGCTGGTCCAGCAAGGAGGCCGGGCTGCTGGCCAGCCATGCGCTCTTTTTGGTGCTGCGGACATACCTGTCGCTGGTGGTGGCCAGGCTGGACGGCGAGATTGTACGTGACCTCGTCGCCGGCAACGCCAGGGCTTTCCTCTGGGGGATCGTCAAGTGGTGCGGTCTCGGCGGGTTCGCATCCTACACCAATGCCATGATCAAGTTTCTCGAGTCAAAAGTGTCCATCGGGTTCCGCACCAGGCTGACACGCTACATCCACGACCTGTACCTCAACGACCGGCACAACTACTACAAGCTCTCGAACCTCGACGGCGGTGTCGGCCAGGGCGCCGACCAGTTCATCACCCAGGACCTCACCCTTTTCTGCGCGGCCGCTGCGAACCTGTACTCGTCCCTCGGCAAGCCGCTCGTCGACCTCTGCGTCTTCAACTACCAGCTGTACCGGTCGCTGGGCCCGCTGGCGCTGGCAGGGCTGCTGAGCAACTACTTTCTGACCGCCAGCATCCTGCGCAAGCTGTCGCCCCCGTTTGGGAAGCTCAAGGCGGTCGAAGGAAGGAAGGAGGGCGACTTCCGGAGTCTCCACGCCAGGCTGATAGCAAACGCCGAGGAGGTTGCCTTTTACGGCGGCGCCGACATGGAGAAGCACCTGCTCGCCAGGGAGTTCAAGTTGCTCAAGTCGTGGATGGAGGGCATCTACATGCTCAAGATCCGGTACAACATCCTCGAGGACTTTATCCTCAAGTACAGCTGGAGCGCCTACGGCTACCTGTTGTCGTCGCTGCCCGTCTTCCTCCCCGCATGGGGCGGCCTCGGGGGCGCGCAGGAGCTCCTCCTCCTCACGACACCATCCTCCGAGGACTCGGTGTCCGCATTCGACAAGGGCGGGAGGGAACGCGGCCGCATGAAGGACTTCATCACCAACAAGCGGCTCATGCTCTCCCTCGCCGACGCCGGCGGCCGCATGATGTACTCGATCAAGGACCTGTCGGAGCTGGCAGGCTACACCAGCCGCGTCTACACCCTGATCGCGACCCTCCACCGCGTGCACGCCGACGCCTACTATCATCTGCGGCACGGACACAACGAACTCTACTCGCTGTCGGACGTCCAGGGCACCATGCAGAGGGGCTTCGACGGCGTGCGTTTCGAGCACGTTCCCGTCGTGGCACCGGCTCTCTGGCCGCAGGGCGGCGACGAACTGATGGAGTCCCTGTCCATGATTGTGCGCCACGGCGAGCACCTGCTCATCTCGGGCCCAAACGGCGTCGGCAAGAGCGCGATTGCGCGCATCCTCGCCGGGCTCTGGCCCGTCTACCGCGGGCTTGTGAGCCGGCCAAAATCCATAGGAGAGGACGGCATCATGTTTCTGCCGCAACGCCCTTATCTCAGCATCGGCACACTGCGCGACCAGATCATCTACCCGGACAGCTACCTCGACATGCGGGCCAAGGGCCGCACCGAGGAGAGAGATTTGAGACGGATTCTCGACGAGGCCAAGCTGGCGCACCTGCCGGACCGCGAGGGCGGCTGGGACACGCGCAAGGAGTGGAAGGACGTGCTGAGCGGCGGCGAGAAACAGAGGGTCGGGTTCGCAAGACTGCTGTACCACGAGCCCAGGTACGCCGTCATCGACGAGGGTACAAGTGCTGTGTCGAGCGACGTCGAGGGGCTGCTCTACGAGACCTGCAAGGAAAGGGGTGTGTGTAAGTTTCTGCCCTCCTCTCGGCGTCTTTCTTACTTAGTTTCGTTCGTTCGTTCTTTCGTTCGTTCGTTCTTTCGTTCTTTCGTTCTTTCGTTCGTTCGTTCTTTCGTTCTTTCGTTCTTCTTTCAAACCTCTTTCGAACCCCTTTCTAACCCCTTTTCAGCACTCATCACCATCTCGACACGTGCCTCTCTCAAAAAGTATCACACCTTCAACCTTGTCCTTGGCACGGGCGAGGACGGCGCCGGATGGGAGTTTAGCCGCATCGGCACTGAGCGCGAAAAGATGCAGGTCGAACGGGAGCTGCACGACTTGAGGGAACGTCTGGCAAAGGTGGAAGGGTGGAAGAGGAGGAGAGACGAGATTGAGCGAGAGCTGGCTGATGTGTGGGTCGACGGCGGCAGCGTGCTCCAGGATCCCACAGCGGCAGAGGGGGAAGGAGATGTTTGTAGAGATTGAGGGCAAAGATGATGCGAAATGTGTTTCCATGGTCTTGGACAACGAAACGACGAAGCGATGGCAGGGCCAGGCCATGACACCAGCCCACGAGGCACCAACATAACATGAATGAGACAGGCGATAATCCCGGGTACGGTGCGCCACCCTTGCACGAGGCGGTGGGCGATGGACTCGACGGCCTTGAAATACAAGGCGTGCGAGCGTGCGTTGTCACGACACGTCATAATCTTGAATATATCCTGGGCCACGATTTTCAGCCCACACGGGACATTTCCATGTCTTGGCCTTGCGCCCCTGCCAGTCCATATTGCCTAGTGTGCTGCTTGCCACGCGACACTTGTTACATACACGACTTGGACTCCAGAACGTGCATCTGTGTGCTTGTGGGGCAATGCCCGTGTCCGCCCGGCTGCGAAAACGAAGCGGCACTGGTCGGGTTTTGTGATCATATTCGTTATATCTCAGAGGTGTGGCTTTCTCGACCGTTGGGACACCAGGGGGGACTTTTGCCTCAGGTCGAATAGTGTTTTTCGTACTCGGAGTTGGCATCTTCGTGGTCGAGGTCTTTTATTAATTTTCTCGTTTTTCGTGTTGTTTTTCCTGAATTCTCTGCCATTTTTTAATTCGCTCCATCTTGCATGTGATGGATGTCTGTTCGGTCACAATCCACACCGGGTCGCCGCGACAATTCAGCTTCAGCTCCAGCTCCAGCCTCAGCTGCGGCTTACTTGGGCCATCCGCTTCTGATTGCCACATTGACAACAGCCTGCTTGTGTGCAAAGGAACGAAACAAGCATGGAAGAGAAGAGGAAGAGAGAAGAGGAAGAGAAGAGGAGGGGGGCCAGGAGGGGAGGAAGGAGCAACTAAAAAATTCGGAGGTTAGATTATTGGCAGGCTGGAAGCTTGGATTCTTGTGCGCTCGGACGATCCGCAGGGACCTGGATTGATATGTGACTGTGAGGTTGGGCACCACATCACGTTCTGCATCTATCACCGGAGGATGGGTGGCTTGGGAGGATATATCTACTGGTTATAAAAATATAAAAAGAAGGAATTCACGCGGCAAGAAGTATCCTGGTTGGGAGGACACGGCAGGGACGACGGGGGGGATCCTTCCAGGGCATCCGACTTTCTTCTTGCTTGGCGGCCTCACCACGAGCTTTGGCCTCCCTCAACAACATTCCCAGATATCAATCAGCCAACGACGTTTTACCAATAACGCCATCGATCGCGATGGCGGAATACAACGGGCCAGAGATGACCGACGACGAGACCTTTATTTCACGCCTGGCCGACATACACACGATGCAGGCGCAAGCATCATCAACATCAGCAGTATACAGAAGCACGTCAGGGAATCTGGCCCTCATGCCTCCGATTGCCGAGGAACCCCAGCCGGGCCTCCACATGGGCGTCCCCTCGGTCTGCAGCCTCGATGGCGCTGTCTCCTTGCACGCCAGACCTTTGTCCTTCTACACTCCGCCGTACCACGGTGCCGTCCCGCCCTCTACGCCAACTTCGGACGTACTATCCAAAGGATCCTCGTCGCCGTTTCGGCCCGAGGCGCCTGCCCCGGGACGACGCCTGAAGCACCGTGTCCTCGCGTTGTTCTCGACGACGCCGCGACAGAAGCATGGCCAACGGACGAGACAGGCAGGGAGGAGGAGCAGTGCCTGGGGCAGATTTCGCAAACGCCCTTTGCCAAAGGGCCCGGTGCCGTTGTCGGAGCTGCAGTGCGCGCCGAGGGCATGCTTTAGTGCCTGCTCGGACCGCCCACCGACGCGCGGCAAAAGCTCGACATCACCATCACCATCGCCAGACTGGCCCGCGCTCACCTCTGTGCAGCCGGCCAAGCCTGCCCAGGCGAGGGCATGGCGCCCAGGCTGCCCAGGCGAGGACCACAGCCACGCCGCCCACACGGACGCGTACAAGCTGGCAATCGCAACACAAGTCGTGCAGGATCTGGTCTGGCGGACCATGAGCGACGTGGAGGACCTCAAGGCACAAAACCTCGTGGGAAATGACGATGCGATGCGGGCAGACAAGGCAGTCTGCCCGAGGCCCCCAAGGTGCGGCGTGTGTAGAGGCAGGTGGGACTGGCGGCTGATGTTGATGCTTGCGGTGGGGGCCATCCTGGTTTGCGCACTGGCTGGCGTGGCTGTTGCCGTCGCCATGATACTGAGGAGGCCATCGTGAGGATATATGATGGGGCGGGCACATGAGACATGAATTATCCACAGATGGCATCATTTGAATTGGCCAAGGGCACTGCTGGGATTCTTTAATACCGAAACGAGCAACACTGGCATTGGCATATATCAAAGCGAGAGGGGGGGGTGGCTTGTAATAAAAGAAGGCGCGGCTGTGCCGGCGAAACTGGGTACAGCTGATGAATGAGGTATTCTATCTTGGCCTTGTTCTGTTCCGGTGTTGGCCTTTTCCTGCGGTGACCTCAGCCTTTCTTCCTGTTCTTCTTCTTCTTGCCTCTCCTAGCAAACAAACCAGACCTCAAGGACCCGAGCCTGACGATTAATAGCTTGCTGATTAGTACAGCGTGAGAAGCAGCGCCTCTTGGTGGGTTACTCACTTTGGAGATTTCACCTCGGGCCCCTTTCCTTTGCCACCTTCGTCGTCTGATTCTTCTTTATTTTCACCACCGCCGCTGGATTCTATGGGTCGGTGAATGTCACAATACTCATTGTATGACGGAAAGACCTGTGAACCGGTGAATTGACGACATGATAGAGGACATCGATCAACATGGTACTCCCCAACTTTAATACTTATATCACAAACGGGGCATTTGTACTCGGATTTCCATCGATAACACATTGGAGCTGCACAGGAAGCAGGCGTAAACGTCAGCGTTCCGTGGGCTATGTGAGAAGGGGGAAGGGAAGGACAGGCGTCATACAGATGTGTTGAGGAAGGCGACCCGGATGGCTGTGCCTTGTATCATGAGAGCGAAGTGGAAAGAAAACGTGGAGCAAGTACTTTGGCTCCGAGGGACGGAACGATGCCGATCAAGACAGATAGTGTGGCAGGCAGTAAGCAGGTCTGTGTGTTCGAAAAACGAAAAACGATATCCAGCATACGTGAGCATATATCATGAGATGGGGGAGCGATCTGGCATTTAAATACTTGAGGTCGTGTGCGCAAACCACGTGTATAGAAAGGCGTTTTCTATAGCTATCCATAATAATTTAATTCCAGCTTGAGGTGGGCGGACGTGGGCGAGTGAATGATGGAGCACATAAAATCGCACAACCCCCCTGGGGTGGCCTCGGATGTCGTGAGTCGGTCCAGCCCAACACGTAGATCGAGCACACCCTTATTTCTTTATTTCTTTATTTTTTACTTTTTATTTGATAATTAGCTTGCCGATATACCCGACAAAGGCCTAGTAAATAACACAGAAAGACACGATACCTACTGTCCTGTGAGCACAGTGACCGTTACATCCTTATTATTTGGCCAGATCCGATATGTCGACAACTTCCAACGCAGCGTGGCCGTGACATGAGAGGTTTTTTCTTTTTCTTCTTCTTTTGACTTTTCTAAAACCGACAATAGATTGCACCCACTACGGCGTCGGATCCTAATTGGGAAGCGTTGGAGCTGGGACGAGCGTGTCCTGCTCCTGTTGATGTACATGACATTTATCTGGTTCTGGTCACTGATTTAGACTGATTGCACATTATCCATACTACAAAAACAAAGACAAAGCCCATTATGAGGAGGACAGCCTGCGTGCCAGTCGGTTTGCTATGCCTGCAGGGAGCGAGGGATTTCATCGTTTGTACGGGTGTCTTGGCGGGCCATGGACGTCCCCGCGCATTGGTTGAGCAAAGCCGTCTTCTGCTTACCTGACGGTGGCCGGTCGGCTTGGCCGGCGGGTATGTTGGTGGGCGGGAAGACCCCAAATAAAGCCTGCCGACCCTGCACCCTCCCTCGGCCCTCCTCATTCATGGACGAGAGGGGGCCAGGACAACTCGGGCCGTTGCAAAAGTATCTTCACCCAAAGCGTTGGGCGCTCACGGCCTGACCAAGCCCACCCATGGGAGGGGGGGGATATGCGCGTGTTGTCACAAAAGGCGCTTTCTGCGAGACGACATCTTTTCGTGCACCGCTTTTGATGTAATGGCGCACCATGCTGGATCCGAACGGATTTACACATCATTGTGACGCAGGTTGGTAAAGATCACGTGATCGTCATTGTAAAAGATTACTATGTAGGGATAACGTCAGCGCCCTGGGTTCTATCCAATACAAAACGCGTACGCCAGGGGTCCACAAGATTATTGGATTGTAAATGCGACAACATCAGCTAATAACACGTGATATTGAGATAGCATAGGCCGACACGCGGCTCGGCATCATAGATAATGGCTTCACTCTCCGAACCTCGTATCCTCGACGATGCCAAGAGACTGTCACGAAATGGTCTTGCCACAACTGGCGCCAATGACGGACGAGACGCCGCTATTTGCCGTTATAGATGGGCCATCGACTTCAGCTTCCACGTGATTCCGATTTGTCCTCGCCCAGCAGGTCACCCACCGGTTTTTGTCCAATTGGACCAGAAAGAGAGGCAAGCAGTAATCTACTAATGCCATGAATGGAGCATTATTGCCTACCCTACACTCTACCATATATCCTGCAGCATGCCCAGCCTGTGACGACCGAGTGTACACTGGATTGACTTTGTCTCCATCCAACGCCGCGCTTGCAAAGAAGAATGGCACGCAGGGAGCACGACGGCACATACGAGCTGTTCCGAGACTGTCTCTCGACCGCCCTGATCGAAAAGCTGTCAAGGCCGCCGACCAAACCACGCCGCAGAGCTAAGTCCAGGAAAGCACCGCCATCGTCAAGCCCGCTGCTGCCAGAAACCGCAGGTGACGACGCCCAAGAGCTCGGCGATTTCATCGAGTACATTGCCTCTGAGACCTTTGCCGCCCTCCCGGAGGAACTCAAAACGCTGGACTACCACGTCTACGCCAAGGACGCCGGGCTGCGGGCGCGATACGCCCCCCCTCTGACCGGCGACGACATGTGCGGCATCCTCCGCCCCTCGCTGGACCCTTCGGTCCCGGAGTCGCTCGCCGCATACGGCATCACGGACCCGGACACGCGAGGCGTGCCCGAGCTTCTGGCGCCCGTGCTGACCGCGTTTCTGACGGGCATCTCGACGCCGCCGCCCGCGCCCAGCTCGACCCGCGCCCAGGCCACGGCGTGCGAGATTTGCGGGCGCAACTGGATAAACCTGACGTACCATCATCTGATACCACGTTTCGTGCACGCCAAGGCTGTCAAGAGAGGCTGGCACCGCGAGGAAGATCTGCAGAACGTGGCGTGGCTGTGCAGGGCCTGCCATTCAAAGGTGCATCAGTTTGCGGGGCACGAGGATCTGGCGCGCCATTATTACACGGTGGATCTGCTGATGGAGCAGGATGAGATTGTACAGTTTGCCAAGTGGGCGAGCAGGTTGCGATGGAAGTGGAGGTGAGAGGGTATATATATATATGTATGCCAGCGACGGGTCTATCTTTGACTCCAGGAGGTCCAAATATACAGGACTTGCGATTATGATGGGCTGGGTATCTTTTTGAGTGACGAAGCCTCAGTCGGATAGATCCGGTATTTTAAATACCAGTAATAGATATAAAGGATTTGGATATGGATAACCCAAGTTGCAATGACATGCCATAAGTGCTCGTACTCTGCCAGGTTTATATATGGATTCTGGGCAATCTGACCAGATCATGGCAGTAATGCTCATTGGTCAGCACAAGGCCCGCCGTTTTGGCCAAGTCTTTATTATTACAATAGACTATAACCAACGAAGGATTCATGCTTATCGATCCCTGCCCCCCCACTCATCATCCGCTTCAGACGAGCCCGACTCCAAGACGTCTGGCAGGTGCGCGCCCGGCATCGGACAAGGGCACTCGAGGGGCGATCGCGCCTCGATAGGGGTGGGTCGACGCTGGAGCGACGCGAGGAACGGGGAGCCGTGTGTCTTTGGGTCATTCTGCCGCATTTCGTCGTCTAAGCGGCCAGCTCCAGCGGGCTGCGGATTCAGCATCGGGCGGTCATTGCTGTCTTTGTCGTCGTCTTGGCCGTTCGCGGCTGCGACGACGCGCTGCGCAAGGCGGACGACGTGCTGGTACATTCTATCTATCGGGCCTTGATTTGCAGCAGCCGCAGCAGCAGCATCAGCCGCAGCAGCCTGCTGCTGCATCTCAGCGAGGAACTCAAGAGCATCGGCATGCCTTTCCATCATCGAGTCATCTGCCTGGCCGTGCTTGCTCTTCTCGTGAGCCCACTTTTCCAGCATGGTGCGCGCCTCGTTCATGACCGAGCGCGATTCGCGGGACAGGGTCGGGTTCTTGGCCTCCGGGAGGCCGGTCCCGCGGCGCAGGTTGTCGCCGAGAGGCTCCGAGAACGTAGCCGAGCACCACGCCGCCATGTGCCTGTCGTCCTCGAGGTCCGGCTGGCTGGTCCCGGCGTCGCAGATTTCGTGAAGCTCCTCGAGCGTGGGCCGGTCGTTTGGGTCGGCGCACATGCATCTCGCAATTGTGTCGCGGAGGAGCTCGTCGTCGTATCTGCACGAGATTTGCTCGTGGAATAAAAGACTGGCGTACGTGACCCTGTCGGGACTGCCGGTGCACGGCCAGTGCACCCCTCTCAGGGGCTTCTCCTCGACTATCGAGCACCAGACACAATACATCTGCATTGCCGGGCGTCATTAGCGCACCAAGGACAGGGAGGAGGAGCTCGAGGACGAGAGAGCTCGAGGAAGAGAAAAGAAACCCACCACGTGGCCGATGCTATATATATTGCTGTGAGCGCGCCATTGGCCCGCGACTCTGGGCCGCGCTTCCGGATCCTCCTTGACGAACCTGCTGCTGCCTCGCTCATCGCCCTCGCCGTATCCCAGCATATCCCAATGCTCGGTGAATTGCTCCTGGGGGGACGAACGAACGAACGAACGCCCATGCGTTAGCAACGTGCGTTCTCGAGAGTCCAGATAAGCAGGGCAAAAGAAAAACTTGCCGGCAACAGCGAGCCTCTCTTCCCAGTGTTACGGGTCTGCCACAGCTGCAGCTCATGACTCTCGACGCTGACCAGTCAGTCAGTAACCCAACGCAGTCGTTGACAATAAACCTCGGCAGTTCCCGGCTACTTACTTGAGGAAGCCGTCCAGCCATCCGAATCTCTCTTCTCCCGTGAGATTGTTCGTCAGGCCAAAGTCGGATATCTTGAACACTGGCCCAATACGGCAGTCCTTGTCCCATCTCACCAACACTATCTCTGGGCTTTAGTAACAACAAGGTCTGGCCACACAGGGCAGGCGGAAGCTCACCGTTTGATGCGTCGAGATCAAAGTGGACGTTGTGCTCCTTGACGTACCCAGGTCCTATCGCCGCAAACGTCTCGTCGAGCGGGTTTCGTAGGTCCCATCCGGGGTTGTCCTCCAGGAAGCGCCACTTTTTCACCGGGATCGCCATGCCCGTGATGCCCTTGACAACTGGACCGCAGAGCGCCGTCAGGGGCCATTTCTCGAGATTTGCCATCAAAACAACGAGACACTCACGGGACTGGAACAAGTTCCACAACGCACGCCTCGGCCACGCACTTCCTGCGTATTCCAGCCTGCTGCACAGGTGCAAGAGATTGCCAACATTCATGACCTCGGTCGCGATGAAGTCGTCATAATCACCGACCCCGGGCCTTCCTTGTTTCTTTTCGCCAAAGAGTCGACTTTCGACATCTTGGTGGCGGGCCCTCCAGGCTGTTGGGTCATCGGTCTTGGGTTTCTTGGACGCCACCCCCCCATCGATGTCGTGCTCGCGCATGCGTTTCTTTCCAGCGAGCCCTTGGTTTTCCGCGTTTCCGTGAAATGGCTGCAAAAGGTGCAACGCTCCTCGAAAGTGCTGACAGGTTCGTCAGTGTGATGACGGGAAGCAGAAAATAAAAATAAAAATAATAATAATAAAGAAGAAATAATAATAACAAAGGCCACCTGTGCAGCTTTACTCACATCCATCCACTTCTTCTCCCAGTGCAAGTATGGAGCCACCGACGACGGACTGTTGCCTCCCCCGCCGTATGGAAGCTTGACAATGACAGGCACAAGTGTGCCATCCTCCTGCTTCACGTCGTAGAGGGCGATGATGCCAAGCCCGCCCCTTGCGATGGTCTTTCTGAACACAAGGTCCGAGTACGCGGCCTCTGGGATCCTCGCGTGCGCGACTGCCTCCGCCCCGTTCAGCGGCCGCGGGTGGTGCTCGATACGTGCCACATCACGCGCTCCGGCTGGAGGGTTGCCTCTCTGCGAAGAAGCCCACCAGACGTCGGGACGTGGCAGGTCAGGCAGCCAGGGATAAGCCGCACCAGCACTGCCCGTGACCATGAGGTAAGGAGGCTGCTGGAGCCCGCTTGGCTCGTGTCTAAACACCGGATGGTGCCGGACCTGGGCCAGCTTCGTTGTTATCCTGTTGCGTGCCTCGGGCCAGCCACGGACTGGGTTGAATTTGGCCCACCTGTTCCACAGGTACGGTCCATTCGGGTCGGGATCCGAAGACTTCCATTCACGACCCGAGAATAACAGGCTCTGCGTCATGGGGCCTAATACGGCCATGGCGAGGAACAATGTCTATGGCGAGGCGTCGAGAGAGGGGGCGACTGCAAGTTGCTTATAACACATCGAACGCCAATTATGAAGTCGAGATGAATCAGACATGCGAGAACGAGATATCATTTATGGAGTTTGTAAATGTTACGAACAATCAAAGAAACCTCGAGTGTGGTGGTTTGAAATTCGGCGATGCCTGTTTTCCGTTTTCGGCAGATTTCTTTGTAACTTGGACTCAAATAGGCCCTTTCGATCACCCTTCCTTTTAGATAACGGCCTGATCTTCGACACTCACCAAACTCGTGAGTAGCCGGGGTGGATCTCCGAGAGGGGGTAATTATAATCACACCTCGGTATTTTAATTGGATCAAGTATAGTTTACTATGTGTGAGAATTTTGAAGCATCTATTGTAAAGGGTTAAGACCCTTCTAAAAGCCTCGGCCACGCCCTCGCCAAATCGTACGTAGCCCTACACGTAGCTTAGTTATTAGTTATATAGTCCTTTTAATATTATCCGGTACTTATTATCTTCGCCGCTATCTAGCTCTACGAATACTAGTCGGATCGATAAAAGAATACTACCCCTAGAACTAGAAGAATTTAAACTCTTTAATAAACCTATTTTCGACTTAATAACTTAATTATTAGAGCTAATACTCGATAGTAATAAATCCCGGTAGTAAATCCTCCGATAATAGTAAATCTTTTAATAATAATAAATCCGAAAACCCGAGTATAAGAAAGACCCCCTACTATCTTTCAATAGTAGCGAATTAGCTTCTTTTATTAAACCTAGACCTAGGTCTAAGTTTATAGAACTATACGGATTTCTCCGGGCCTTTTAAAAGCCCTTTACTATATATAAAAGACCCTACGCCTCTCGTAAGGTCTCCTTCTTCTTTCTTTTCTATTTAGTTTAGAATATAATTTTATTCTACGTAAAAAAGTTTACTTTTTACGTAGACTATTATATTATTCTAAACTCTTTTAAAAACCCTAAAAAAGTCCTAGATAATATCTAAGCCCTTAGAACCTCTAGAAAAGTCCTAGACGATACCTAGGCCCCTAGAATCTCTAGAAAAGTCCTAGACGATATTTAGGCCCCTAGACCCTCTACGAAAAGCCCTAGACGATTTCTAGGCTTTTTTAAACTTTACGAACTTCTTAAAACCCCTCTTCGTTCTTAGAACTCTTCTAAGATCTTTTTTTTCGTATTCTAAAATTAGAACTCTCTATTTAGTAGAATTTCCTAGGAAATAGAATATACTTTACGATAAGTTATTATTCTAGTAAAGACTCTACGATCTAGAGACTTTTAAGAAATCCTAGAACTCTAGAAAACTTTTTAAGACTTTACGATAGATTTTTAGGACTTTTAAGCCTAGTATTTAGTTTACCTAGAGGTTAATATAAATAAAATAGCTACCTTATAAGTTATATAAGAAGAGGTTATTCGGAACTTTTAGAATTAACTCTAAGAGGCCCGGCTTAAAGCCCCCCGGCCTTTCTAGCCTCTCTAGGGCTAGAATAGGCTAAGGCCCCCGAGAATCCCCGGCTTAAAAAGGCTTTCCCCGATATTCCCTACTTTACCGGAAAATAAAAGGATTTTAAAACCTAATTTCTAAAAGCTTAGGCTAAAATTAATATTAATAGAACTTCTATTAATACTTTTTTTATTTAGTTCTACTATATTTATAGTAAAATAGAATCCTTAATTTAGTTTTTCGTATCTACTTATATTTAAAATAGAGAAAAATAAAAATTTATAAATTTTTTAAATTTATTAGTTTATTTAAAATCTATTTATATAAACTTTAATAAAATAATTAAAATTTAAAATAAACTCTAAAAAGAAAAAATAAAAGAAAAAAACTTATTTACTTTTTATCTCCCGAAATTCGAATACTTCCTCGCCGAAACTAAATTTATAGATACTTTAGAGGGTATAAAAATCTCGTATTTAGAGGGGAATATCTCTTTAGACCTCTAGAAAACCTTAATCGGCTAAGAAAAACCCTAGATTTATACTTTATATATTAGTATTTTCTTAAAACTTATTTTAAATTTAGAAAAACTAATTTACTACGAGAAATATTACTCCTCCTCCTATACCTTACCGAACTTCTTTAAAGCCCCTACTAGTTAGTTCTAGCCTTAGGGGTCTTTTTAAATTACCTAGGCCTCCTATAGGGACCTTATAGATTAGGAACCTTTTTTAAAGATCTCTAAAAGCCGCCTAACCCTATAAGAGAAAAAAGAGAAGTTCTAACTTAATCTCTACTTCTACTACGCTTAGAAGAGCTACTTATACGCCTCTTATCCTATAGCCCTAACCTAGACCTAGGCCTATACTAGAAACCCTATTCCGGCTAAATAAAAAGCCCTAGAAGAGCCCTAGACCCCGGCTTTTACTATAAGGGCCCCTACTAAAGCCGTAAAAGCTAAGAAAACCCCTAAAATCGTCGAGATCTTCTCGGATAACTTAGAAAACTTAGAATCGGAAAAATAGTAACTTTAAGTTAAAATCTCGATTTAAGGTCTTTAGAACCCCTAGAAATCCCCGTTTAACCCCTAGCCTCCTTAGAAGAAGAGGATACTTATATAGATATTATTATAAACGATAGATCTAATATAAAACCCTTTATCGACTCTAGTTATTATAGTTTTACTATAATATCCGATAGAACTTCTATTAAATATAGAGTTACCTTCTACCCGATCTAGCCTTACTACTTTTAGTAAATCGTTAACTAACTTAAAGACTTTTAACCTATTATATCTTAAATAACTTATTTTAAACTAAATATAAGTAAGTTTTACGAGGGTATTTAGGCTTATATAATCCCCGGATAATCCGATCTTATAATTTTAAGAAAAGGATAATTATAGTTTTATAATACCTCTTTTCGCCCTACTACTAATATTATAATTATCTAAAGACTTTTTAAATTTAAGATATTTATAGTACTAGTATCTATAGACCCCGAAATTATTTAAATCTCTTCTACTAGTTTTAAAACCTTTTTAACTAGGGTTTTAAAAAAAAAACTACTTATATACGTTTTCTTAGTTTCCTTTATAGATATTTAGAAAGCCCTTACGATTAAAGAAGAAAAAAAACCCTATTTAGAAACTTTTACCTAGTTATTCCTTATTATCGAAGTTTTCGATAAAAAGAAAACTAAAAAATTACCGCCTTTTTACCCTAATTTAGATTACGAAATAAACCTACTTCCGGATACTATTATTCTAAAAATACTTTTATATTCGATATCTAGAGAAGAGCTTCTAGTTTTATAGAAGACTTTATATAAATTACTAGATTAGGGCTTTATAAAGGCCTCTTCTTCGTTAGCTATTACTCTAGTTCTCTTCGTAAAGAAACCCGGAAGTAATTTATACTTTTATATAGACTACTAAAAATTAAATACTATATCGAAATATAATACCTATCTAATACTTTTTATCTCGGAGATTCTATAGTAAATAGTTAGTTCTAAATAGATTTCTAAAGTCGATATTATATCGGCTTTTTACTATCTCCGGATATACGAAGGAGATAAGTAGAAAACGGCCTTTAGAACTAGATTAGGATTTTTCGAGTAGTTAATTACTTTTTTCGGTCTATCTAGTACTTTTATTTTATTTTAATAATATATAAACGATACTTTTTACGAATACTTTAATATTTTTTATTCTACTTATCTAAATAATATTATTATCTACTATAATAGATCTAAAAAGGATTACTATTAAAAAGTCTATTCTATAATCTCGAAACTCTCCGAAACTAGTTTATAATTAGATTTCTCTAAATTTAGCTTCGAAACCCTAGAAGTTAAATACTTAAATTTTATAATTAAGTCTAAAATATATATAAAAACCGATTTTAAAAAAATAAAAACTATTTAAGAATAAGAACCCCTAAAAACCGTTAGGGGTATACGAGGTTTTTTAAAATTCGCGAACTATTATAAGGTCTTTATTAAAGATTTCTCGGATATCGCTAGACCTTTTATAAACCTAACTAAAAAAAATACTTTTTTTTTAAATAGAATACGGACTACTAGAACGTTTTTAATAACTTTAAAGAAGCTTTTATTAATTCTAAGACCCTAGCTAGCTAAGATCCTTCTAAGCCTAAGGCTATTAAAGTAAATACTTCTAGATATACTTTAAAAGGCGTACTTATATAGTAAGACCCCGAAGACCTTTTCTAAAGACTTATAGGATACTATTCGAGAAAGCTATCCCCTACCGAAATAATTACCCTATATACGATAAAGAACTTCTATCTATTATATCGTATATTAGAGAGTAGTATTCTAAGTTTAAAAGTATAGACTTTATAATTTATACGGACTACTAGAACCTAGTCTACTTCTAGACCCGGTAATATCTATCCGAATACTAGATATAGTAAGGAGAAGAACTATCTAAATTTAAGTTTAAACTTTATCAGGGCACGGGGATGCCGTAGCTAGCACCGTAGTAAAGGAATAGGTTAGTAGGTTATATAACTATATATTATATAACGTGCGTAGGGCTAGAAGCTTATCTTC